>JAGFMF010011568.1:1455611-1484632 GCA_019455555.1 Galemys pyrenaicus
CTGCTCCCTGCTCTCTGTGTTGAATCCTCTCACCCCCCCACACCTCTGGCCTGTACCCCAGTGCTTGTATGCATAAATAAATAAATCTTTAAAAAAAAAATCAAACAAAGCAACCTATTTATATATGATCAAATGTGCGGTTCTCAATATACATAACATCAAGAAATTCTGTAACTGTAAGATTGGGATGGAGAAATAAAAGGAGATTCCCACATATATACTTTTGTATATTTGCATGTTTATAATGTGATTGCATTCAGTTCATACAATCTTTCAAGTTTTCACAGAAAGACTAAATCGCATTCTTTCTGACACACATTAATCTCATTTACCAAAATAGTTATCTCTTTATGTTATAGCATAACAAAATTATTTCATATCAGTTAAGCAACAATTGTTATTAGAACTGTAATTCATAGCTTATTCACCAGAATTTAAAAATTAAGAAATCAAGACTATATCCTATTATCACTTTAAAATGTAAATTAATTTTAATGTTCTACATCTTAATTTAGTAACCTTAAGTTTATTTTTAAAAGAAGAAGATGCAAATTATATGTTTAACATGGACTAACACACCAGAAAAATATACATTATCAAAATGCTTCATTAAATTACCCAATATACTCTTGTAAACACTGTAAATCAAAATGTTATATCAAAAATTTTAAAGTTAGAACATTAAGATTTCCGTTCAACATTTATGATCAAAATAAGTTTAGCTGGCATATTAAAGTCAATGTGCTAAATTGAAAACATCTGGGATTTCTTATTTAAAGCTCCAATTTCTATTTTCTGTTCAATGCTATAAAAATGATGAAATCTTGCCATTTGAGACAACATGGATGGAATGGGAGAGTATATGCAGAGTGAAATAAATCAGGAGAAAGACAAATACCTGATGATTTCACTTATATTGTGGAATGTAGAGAAACAAAAGAAATGAAGAGACAAAATATACTGTACAACTGAAGCTAAATTAGAAAAACGACTGTATAGTTGAGGCTACTAGAAGGCAAGACTGGCAATAAAGGGGAGAGGGACCCAATGGTCTATGGTAAAGGGACAAAGGTGCTTTGAGGGTAGGTGTGGTGTGGTGATAAACATTTGAGAAGGTACAAACCTGTTTCCCTAAATCACATACTGTATTGTACACCAATATTACCTAAATAATAACTAAAAACTTTAAATAAAACAACTGGGGGAAATACAAAATAAAAAAATTTAATCTAAGAAGATGATATTTGTATTACATATGTAGTTTAAAATATACTAATTATAAAAAACTGCTTTTTTTATATACCTACTTGTTACAGAAAAATAGCCTTCCAATTTCAAAAACAACTAAAGATATATCCATGTTTCTCTTTTCTTTCATTTAAAAATAAGTCTGTTTTTTAAGAAGAATTTAGTAAAAATATACTTTCAACAACTTTAAGCTAGCATCATTCTTTTTCTTTCACCTTCTCCTTTCCCCTCTCTTAGAGATGACTGTTGAACCTATGTGTCTTGTAGAAGTGAGGGGCCAGGGATCTAGGGTTGTATCTTTGGTTGGTGGGACTGGGGGTTTGTTTACAAATGGGAGTCAACAAATATGTTAATATATGGAGAATAATGAGAATTCAGGTTTTTTAACCACCAGAGAAGGAAGATGTAAGTATGTGAAAGGGATAATTAGATATGCTAGAGCTGGAAATATTGATATGCAATAAAAGGGATATAAGAGAGGGAGGGAGGGAGGGAGGAAGAAAGATAAGCAAATAACTAAGATGTTAAGCAAATGTTTGTTTATGACCCAAACTATACCCTGCTATGGTTCTTGTTTGCTAAATGACATTTTCCACTAAAAGGAACCAGAACCCCTTGGAAAAATGTCTAACTTAAGAGCTGAAATAGATAAAACATAAGACACACCTGGAAAAAACTTGCTAAACAAAAAAATTAAAAATGCTCAAAGGTGGGGACATAACAATACACAAAAGACAGCCTGAATTAAAATGTAGTAAGTAAAAGCATAATAAAAACAAGATACAGTCAATTCTCATCATCCACAGAGTATTTGCAAATTCACCACTTGCTAAAATGTGTTTGTAACCTCAAAATTATTATAATATTTTTGTTGAGGTAACATTAGTCTTCAACATTGTATATAATTTAAGGGAATAGCTTCACACCTCCTCAGCAGTATGTCACTACACAATATATGTTATATCCTGCCACCTGTCAACCTGCCACCAAAGCATCCTTATTCCTTGCTATGGACCTTCAGGCCCTATCTGTCCCCACCTCACTTCAAAATTAATACTAGCAGCACATGGTCACTTAAAGTCATGCACAAAGTGACAAAAAGAAACAGAGTTACTTTGTGCACCGGCTGGTAGCAGGGCAAATTAACATGATGAGGCTTCCATTACAATGCACTGAATATGGCATCATGTCTATGATATGCCCACAAAAAGGCATAGGCCAGGAGGTGATATCATCAAACCCAAATTGAGGGATATTCTAGAAAGTTACTAGCTTGACTTTTTAAAAATATCAAGGTTGAAAAAGACAAAAAGGATGAGGAACTGATTCAGACTAAAGGAGGCAAAAGACATGACAACTAAATACAAAATGTGATATACCAGGTTGGATCTTAAATATAAAGGCCATTGTTGGGATAACTGGCAAAATTTGAATGGGGTCTGTGGTCTGACTAGCAGTATTGAGTCAATGTTTATTTCCTGATTTTAATATCTGTCCTGGGGTCATGTAGGAGAGAGTCCTTGTACATAGAAGAAACATTCTGAGCTAGCATGGGCCACAGAGCCTCAAGCCTGTGACATCTCAGATGGGTCAGAACACTAGTAATTGAAGAATAGGGTACAAGATACACAAACACACTGTGTGTTATTTCTTTGGCTTTTGTGTAAAGTCAAAATTATTTCAAAAACATAACAGTGTAACTATTTAAATTAGCAAAGAGTTTCCTAAATCCAGAAATTTGCAGCCAGATAACTAATTTTCATGCTGCAGAATACATTGTAGATAAATTCCTTAGCATCATTTATAATTATGCCATTATAAAACAAAAAATTCAATAAAAAGCATGATGAAGGAGAGATGAAATAATGATAGTGATTATCATTTTTATCATTTAATGCTAAGAAATCTTACAAACTCAATTATAAGGGCAAGCTGACAATAAAACCAGAAATGCCTGTGAGATTTAGGAAATATTTAATGTTATAATGGATAGGAATAAAATTCAATACAAAGCATCAAAATTCAAGAGACATAAAGTAAACAATATTTAGAAATCACTTTTTTAAAAAATTATTCAAACACTTCCCATATCTCACCCAGAAATCATTCTTAAAGAATCATTACTATCACTAATATGGATATAATGATAGTAATTTATATTACTATCATTACTGTTGGAGTCACACATAACATCACTAAGCAGTGTAGATAACTCTACCCAGCCATAATGTGCACCTCATCAGGTATTAAGTTATAGTCCAATGATAACATTTTTATGCACTAAGTAAAAAAATTATCATAATCCCTCCCTCTTACTTTGTAAGTCTTTGGCCAAAGTAGCAGAAAATCTGAAATCATGGTATGGATGAATTCTTGTCCATCCATAGCTGATAAGGGACAGAGCTTATAAGAAACTGAATCAGTGTCAGGGAGAGCAGAGACCATAATTTATTGTTTCTGAAGCCCCATAGCTCATAGCATAATAGGAGCCAAGTATTGATATGTTTTTAATTTTTTTGCCCTAGGGAAAACATCTTTAACATGTGGGGATGCTTTATACTCATTCATAAAACAAATCTACAACTTTAAGTATCTATTGAGAATAAGGTCTTTGTCTAAAAAAGCAAAGCTTTTAATGAGCTTGGGTCTCAGAACCTGAAAGATGTAATCATCTCTTCAAGAGGGCAGACCTTGAAGGACCTCACTGGAGTTATGTTACAAATAAAAGAGGAAAGGAATCATATATAAGTAAAGGAATATTTATAAAGAACTACATTCACTTTGGTGAGACATATATCCCTTTCTGAAGAGGATTTTATGAGAGTATACCACTCTGAAAGAACCCTCTTCAGTGGCTGCAGGGTTTTTAACCTTTTGATCTGACTTCCCAAAATGAGCTGACTGGGTCAGGCAAGGAGGCTGGCAAAGGTACTCCAGGAAGGCTGCCCATGAAAAATGAGAGAGCTGGGACACTCCCGTTGAAAACAGATCAGCCAAGAGATTAAGTTTGTGTCCCTTGTTATTTGCGACAGAGATCAGAGTATGCACTCAGTAGGCACTGAGTGAAGACTTGAGTGAGATCAAACATAAGGAAACGGAACAGGTCCTCAAGCTGCAGTAGAATATGCAGACGGATCGGAAGCAATGGTGGCCAGGCTTCCATTCTCCCCTGGAGCTTGACTTGAAAAGCCCAGTATCTCAGGTGGCTTAAATTTGCTTCTGTCCTTTATGACCTAAAAGCACCTATATCAAGCCTTTTTGTTGTCTTGCCCTATGGAGACATTTTTTTACATTTCACAAAATGATATTTGAATTAAATGTGCCCAAAGGAGGACTGAACAAGCAAAAGAAGCGGTCTGGCTAATGTGAACTTGACCTCCACTGCAAGGCCCCGTAAGACAGGGCTGTGTCAGCCCTTCCAGTCTGAAGCCCTGTGATTGCCCACCCCAATCTCCCTACCAGGCCATGGTCTTTCTGATCTGTTCTGCTTACTGTCATCTGTGTGAGTCTGCTAGGCAAATGCCAAGCTCCTCCACCCAGTCCCAGGTTAGGAACCCACCTGTGGGAAGCTGTCATGCCCCAGATGCTATTCCTCTATGTTCCCATGGCACAAAGCCCAAATCACTGCTCATCTCTCTCCTGTAGCTTCACATGTTTACCCATATGCTGTTGGGTTTTGTTTTTCCAAGAAAGTGTAAATGCTGTAAAGTAGGACCTTAGTATATTCTCATATCTCCAGTTCAAAAGACATGCTTGGAATGCATTTATTTATTGACATTCTTTATTACATCACAACAATGCTTTGAACTAAAGCTATATCCAAAGTTTTACTTGTGAAAAAATTAAGTCCATTCCAAAGATGCCTAGGAAGTGAGCTAGGTATTAAGAAAGGTTAAGTCATAACATCTTATGCACATTGAGGTGGACTTACCAAAAAACCACAGAAACATGGGAAGGACAAAGGGCTGACATTTTTAAAAGCATAACTCATTAAAGTTAAAAAATCCTTAAGGAATTTGGACAGGATCATAAACTAAATATTCCATGAAAAGTTAAAATCTGACAGAAGGAGGACATATAAATATTTCATGTATACATTATATCTGGAAAAGAGGCATTTTGTAGGATAATAGGATGAGTGACTCTTTAATCAACAGAGCTTTAAATATTTTTGATGTATTAACTGGCAATACAAGAGAATCGTAGCATAATTTGACATTTTCTTCACGATTCAAAGTCATAATTATGAATAATAATTTTCGCATGTTAAACTGTCTTAACATATTTTTTAAATTTCTTTATTTTCTGATTTTTTCTAGGTGCTAGAAAATTCCTTTCCCCACAAGGTGTTGTTTTGTGTTTGTTTTTACCTGCTGACATTCTGTTTCCAGATCAGCTTTTCTCTGTTAAGCTCTCCTAAAGACCTTTTTTCTAAAAGTAGACATAAGTTTTCAAATTTGTTCTTTTTACAGCTTTTTTTAATTTAAACTGGAGTGGAATGAAGAGTGGTGGTTGTCTTCTTATTTTCACAATGGCTGAATTATTATGACTATCAAGCCACTGAATACTTAGAAAATTACATTCATATCCAGGTATGAATGAAATAAAGGCTAAAATAACACATAAACTACCAACTCCTGTTAATACTTTTCAAAATTTTTCTGACATAGATTTTTCTGACATAATATCTCTTCTTGCGAAAAAAAAAAATCTGAAGCTTACTAGCCTATTTTGTTTAAATTCAAGTAGAAAATTTAAATACCTTCTTAAAAGTAAATTATTAAGGCAAAATTCACATAACATAAAGTTAATATTTTAAAGTAAATAAAGTGACATTCACTATGGTGTTCAACCACTAGTTTTAAAATAAACTTTCTTATTATTAAAAATTAGGCATTTTTTAGGAAGATGGCTGAAATCCACATTTATTTTATTCTTTATATTTTTACATGCATTCTGAATTTTCTACCATGAACATATATTGCTATTATAATCTGGAAAAATATGAAATTTTAAAAGGATGCTGTAATCTTTCATCACTCAAAGGAAGTCTTTCCTGGCTCCAGAAACTAACCTAAGAATTCCTCCTTCTTCATCTTTGAGCCTTCCTTCCTTTTGTACACAATTCCATTTAAAGATATAACATTTTATTATATCTGTCTTCTTTTCTGCTCCCTTTAAAAGCAAGGACTTGAACTTTTCATATATGTGTCCTGAGTTTTCATCTTATTGTAGTTGCTCAATGAAGATATTTATGAAAGAGAAATGTTCTCCAGCTAGATATTGCCAGTCATCTATTTCAATAAGTGATATTTGAAACCAGTCTAGTCCTTTCCTAGAAGTCTTAGATAATGCCAGCTTCTTAAATAAAAGTAAAATTTGAGGGAAGTACCAACTGTAGTAGATAAAGGTGACTTAAATGGTCTAAATCAAACAAGGCATAGGTATTGTCAAGTTTGGGCATTGACAAAGCAGCCAGTAGTAAAAATGGAAAGAACAAGAATGTGTGTGGGGGGTGGGGGGGCTCAGGAAAAGAAGGAAGGTCATTATTATATAAAAGGTTGGGATTTTTATTAAGTTATAAAATAACCTGATCCACTCCCAAATACAAAGCACATGGGCAGGACCCAAATCTCAAGCCTAAAGGTTTCAGGAAAGGCCCAAGGGGAGAGCTAAGGTAGTGGGGGAAAGATGAAGAGGACCTCATCTGACAGCTATCATTGGATCAGCTGAGTGAGGTCAGAGCACACTCTGACTGTGCCACAGAAGCTTTTACAGTGCAGTCATATGTCCCTTAGCAACAGGACATGTTCTGAGAAACAAGTGGTCAGGTGATATCATCTCTGTGCAAACATCATAGTCATAGAGTGTACTTACATAAATCTAGGTATTACAGCCTACCCCTGCCTCCATTATAAAGAGGGACCATCATATATGTGGCTTGTCATTGACTGAAGCATAGTTACATGGCCCAAGATTTTTTTATTTTCAGCATTTCGTTATGTTTTGACATCTTAAAAAACCCGCTGTCCAGAGACAGACTGGACAACCAGTTCTTGGAGATAGCAAGAACTCATTTGGGAGCACTGCTTTTATAAGCAAGCAAGCCCAGGTACATGTACCGCCCCAAGCACCTCTTCTAATTCTCACATACCAGGTTAGTATTTCTAGAGCTAATCAGGCCAGCTCCCAGACTGCTATCAACCACCCTCTACCCAGAGCCTGCTAGGATTATTCAGCTCAACAAACTGCTTACTCTACCCTGCCTTCACCATGGAAACCCCCCTAAGGCTCTGGCCTGTGCTCCCCTGACTTCTGCTCCAGCCTCCTGATCAAAACTGGTGCTTCTCATGTGGCCCTGTGTGGTCTGGAGTCCCTTTTTACTCTTGGAAAATGTAAGCAACACATTCTTTCAGCTACAGTGTTCAATGTCATCACTCAGTCATCTCCATCAATAAAACCTTTGCTTTTTGCCCCATGGCCAGATAACCAGAACTACTTGCATTATCTATGCAGTGAGTGGGTTTTATTATTTTCACCTAAAGGTGTCTCTTTTTGACAAATGTAGTTTTCTTTTTAAAAAGCCTATTTTTCCTCAGTGTAGCTTTAAAGGTTTTTAAATTTTTTTGTAGTATTCAAGTTGAAATTTTCAAGAGCCTAATTTTAATTTGCAATAAAAGTTTACAATTTGATTTTTTCAAGTCAACAAATTGCAGGCACCTGTGAGTAAAGGTCTTAAGTAATTGTCAAAAAAAAAAAAATCCTTCAGGTACAAATTATAGAATAGATTCCTTTAAATCTCTCCCTGACACTCTGATTCTCTTAGTACTTAGAGAGAGGGCTCAATTTGTCATTTTCCTCTAATATTTTAGCTTTTATTATCAGTATACTTTTAAGCTACCTGGTGTATCAAAAGACTGGTGGAAGAGTGCGGCACCAAGTACTGAAAAATATCAGTAATTCCATTCGTGCCTGTAACTCTTGAACCTTTTTGTGAATTTCATGCATATAGCAGATACAGCTTTTCAAAGTCTGTTATTCAAGAGCATCAAATCATTTTTAATCACATCTTTTTGTAAAAGCAAAACTAAAGTTGCTCTGCACAAACATTCCACTAACATGAGACCCAAGTGCCCCCATTTTCTGTTCACTTTCTTTGAAGTTAATGACCCCCTGTTTGTCCCAATTACAAATCCCATGAAAGCACTGAGTACCTCCCTCCCCTCCATAACAACACTGGCAAATCTCATATCGACTTGCCAGTAAGGGAGTAGACACAGCCTGATGAGCCGGTATGCCAGTCACTTCTAGGCTAGCACACAGAACTCCTAGACACTGACAGTAGACAGAAATGACAACCGTTTGGACCCAAAATACATCATTAGTGGTTACTGGCCACAGTACCATCTTGCTTGTTTAAACCTGACACTAGTGAGTATTTTTATATATCTATCTAAGTAAATACTACTCTGATAAGTAACCCAACTGTTAATTTACCCTGAGTAGAAAGTGTTTTCTTTTTTAGGCATTCTTTGCCTATTACCTATCTGCTTTTTACCTCATAAGTTCATTGGTCTGATATAAAGATTTGACGCACCACAAAAAACAAAAAACAAGTTTGCAAACAAAATATAAAGATGTCTGTAAGATCCCTCCTGGATCTCAAATTTGACTCTTAAGTTTCCTAATCACCAAAAATGTCATCATTAGTGAAACACAGAGACCTTCTAACTTCTTTATGGAAAACAAAGCTTTTCCCAACAGCTATGTTCTAGAGCACTGGTTTTCTCAGTGCAGGCCCTGGATCACCAGTATCAGTATCATTAGGGAACTCATTAAAAATGCAAATTATCAGATTATACCCCAGAATTCTTGAATCAGACATTCCTGGCCCAGTAACCTGGGTTTCAAAAAGCCCTAATGGCACTTCTAAAGTAGGCTTAGGAGCCAGCCTGGTGGCACAGGGGTTAAAGTCTCAGTGCTATCAAGCTATCAACAGCCACTGCAGCAGGAGTTCTATCCCTGGCCAGGGAGCTAATCCACATGGCACAACAGACCAATCCTGTCTCGCCTGCTGCTCCCCTCAGCAGTGTATTTCAACAGACCCGCCTATTCTGCTCCCTGCTCTGTCTCTGGTGAATCCCCTCAACTCCCCCACACCTCTAGAATACACCCCAGCTCTTATATGCATAAATATATAAAAGTAAATCTTTAAAAAAATTAATAAAGTAGGCTCAGTTAGAGAACCACCGTTTTCAAGGAGTGTGATTTTATGTAAAGGACACTGAGTAGTGTTCCAATGGCAAATACAGAGGATTCAAACAGCTATCAACAAAAGCTACATACAACTGAAGTGTAATTAAGCAAAGGAGAAAGGCAATATTCAATAAAGTTAAGATAGTGTGACTCAAAGCTAAGATAATGAGACAAGGCTTTTGGTGATTCTTCTTTGTTCAGTCAAGATTGATCCTAACAGGGGCCCTCCCTGGTGGCCCAATGGGTTAAGCAACACACTATGAAGCAAACCACAGCCACTGCAGCACAAGCTCGATCCCTGCCTGGCCAGGGAGGTGACCCACATGGCACAGGCAGATCTCTCCTGCCTCGCCCGCTGCTCCCCACAGCAGTGTGTTTCAGTCAGTCTGCCTGTTCTGTTCCCCACTCTGTCTGGTGGATTCTCTTACCCCCCGCAACTCTGTCCTGTACCCCAGTGCTTGTATGCATAAATAAGTAAATCTTAAAAAAAAAAAAAAGATTGTACCCTACAAAGGATCACAAACAATAATTTTGAATGTTCTTGGCCCACTCAGATTCAGAATTTATTCCTTCTCCACTCTCAATTATCTCCTCTCTTAAATATCTAAGATTTAAACCCTGAAACTATCTTTGGTATCTTCCTTCCCATGATTCCCATCCCAGTCACCTCATCTTATAGACACAACCTCTTCTTTCCCTCCTAACCATTCAATAACTCATTCATTAAATGTCCACTAATGATACACAAGGTGGTATAAATTCAGCAGGGAACATAATTGACAAATTAGGGAGAAAATAAATATGATAAATAAGTAAAACACATAGTATTTAGATAATGATGATGGTAAAGGAAGAAAGGTGATAAGAAACTTTGGAGAGGAGAGTGGAAATTTTTAAGTAGAGTGACCAAGGCAGTCTCACTGAAAAAGGACCATCTCAGTAATATCCTGAAGAAAGTGAAAGGATCTGGAGGAAAGGGTTCCCAACTCAGGGATGGCAAGTGCAAAGGCCCTGAGGTGAGGGTATGACTGAAGACAAGTGAGGAGCCCACTAGGCAGAATAAACAAATGGAACTCCAAAAAGGAGGTGGGGTCAAAGAGGTAATCAGGAGCCAAATCATAGCTCTGCTAGGTCAAATAGAAAGAGGACTTTTCTGTGACTAATATTGGAAAGCATAGAAACTTTGAACAGAAGAATAGCATTTTAATAGGATCCTTCTGGCTACTGAATTGAAAGCAACTGAAAAGGGGCAAAAATGACCAGGTTAACAGGCTACTACCCTTCTTTCTCTACTAGTCAAAAACCATCATCACCTCTCTGTCCAGAGCACTATACCTAGACACCTCCCCCACCCCCACCTTTTTCTATTCCACTCCCTTCTCTCTCCAGTCCACCCAATAGAGTGCTTCCCAATGTCAGCTTTACCTTGCCACTATCCATTAGGGAAAAATTCAGTAAAAGCTGAATTCAGCCTCTCCGTGGTCCTCCCTTATCTTTCCAACCTTTCTTCCTAGGCCTCTTCACTTGTATCCAAGACACAACCATAATGCACTCATTCAGTTGGAACTGTAACACTCCCATCTTCCACCTCCAGCTAACCAATGCTTCAAGATTTCAAGATCCATCTCAAACACCCATCTCCATTAAACCTTCCCTAAGACCTCAGCTCCCTCAACTTGATGTTGCCATGTCTGCCCTTAAACCTCACACCATTTTGTCACCCCTCTTTAATGGTCTTTCCATACACACATTTTCTGATTTCCTCAGTAGACTATAAGCTCAAGGAGGGCAAACTATGTCTCACTTATTTTCACACATGCTACAGCATGGAGTACAACACTTTCATAGAGAGAAAACAAATTAAACGATAATATAATCATTTAGTAAACAATCTTTCAATGGTATCTTAAATTACTTCATCACACCAGATGTAATGAATGGTTTTATTTAGCTAGGGTTATAAAAAATATTATACACTAATATAGGCAAATGTCTAGCAGAAAGAAAGTCTGCTAAATTTTATTTAATATATTTTAAATAATATGCTAAGCCATTAAACTTAAAAGATTAAAAGTGAACACAAAAATAAAATTTTTCTTATGATTAATTGCCACCAAAAGTTTTCTATTCAGGAAGATACCCAGCTAAATTTAGAAGGCTTTAAAATGCTGAAACTTAAACCTCAGGAAAATTGATTCACTTAAATATTTTAAGTTTATTTTTATTGGTAAGATCTTGATGCAATCAATGCTAATCACTTTATGGGAAGGTGATGCAGACACCCTAAGATTTCTGCTTTCCCTTTTGTGGTGTTTTAAAACAATCTTATTCCTGCATAATTTATAATGCAAATCTAGAAACACTGAGTCAGATTTTCCCAATGTCTATCATTAAAATGTGGAAGTGGAAAGTGGAAAGCATCATATATTTTCTTCTAGTATTGTCTGCAAAAGAACTTTCTAAAAGAAAATCACTCCGCATGGCCCATAGCATTCTCTTTTAAGGAAGTACAAATTGCTGTCTTTTCAGCTCCTTTTCAAAGAAGCTAATATTGGTAAGCAAATTTCAAATGTGCAATAAAGGTCTGCTGGGTCCTAGATCAGACTGCCTCAATATGCATGAAAGTGGCATGTTAATTATTTTGAATTAAAAAAACAAAAACAAAAAACAGGTACTAAAGGTAGCCCTAAACCACCCCTATTCTTAAAAGCAGAAATTTTCTCTGACCCTCCTCCTTTCTGTTTCCCTGAAGACAGGAAGTCTTTATGTGAAAGGAACTCTCCCCACACAGAGAGACACCTTATCACCAGAGACAGGAATAAGAAGCTATATAAACAAGCTCTGCTTATCTCACTAAATTCATTGTCCAAACAAAAAACTTCAAGAATTTGTCTCATGTTTTCACAAATCTATTGCTTCTTTGTCTAAATGCCATAAAAACTCTCTTGGTAATTCAGTAGGTTCCATATCTTATGGACTTCTATATACATGAAATTATATTTGTCTTTTCTCTTGCTAATCTCTCTCATGTCAGTTTGTTATTGAACCAATCACAGGAGTCAAAGGAGGAGAAGTGGGGAGATTCTGTGAAAACATCCCCTACAGACCAAAAGAAGCCCTATTCCAGAAAACAAGACAAGGGAAAAGAGGATCTGGGAATCAAACTCAGAGTTAACTAAAAAAGAAACCTTTGCGATGGCTCTTTAGTTCAAGAACTTAATAATTTCAGCTTTGTAATACAAATGTAAGACAAAGCAACAATGAATTGATTCTCAGTGATTTAATTTGTCCTTTCGAAAATCAGATTCAATATTTATTTAACTGTCATTTCCTATAGGTGACAGTTATTAGACAATCTAATGGAAAGCAATATATGCAAAATAAATTTGAATTAATTTGAAATATTCTGATTGAACATGATTGTATTATCAACATCATTTGACTTTTACTCATTTTTAACAAGACATTTTCATGTTAAACTCCTAGTAAAACAGGATTTCTTTTTAACAGGAGAAAGTGTTGCTTGAAGTTTCAGTCTAGATGCCTCTAATAGAAACTTGGACAAGTTAAAGTAATAATTTGAACTAGTTCTGTGTCCTAATTTGAAGAACTAGCCACAAATGTGAGATTTAGGAACAGGGTGGAAAAGTTGAGAATTTATCAGAAATGCTGACAAGAAAATAAGAACAGTAACAGATTTTATAAATCATCTACCCATCATTGTTAAAAAAAAAAACTCCTCTTATATTTTCTTTTAAAAGAAAATGTCCTGAGCCATCAAATTGAGCACAGTAAAGACAGAAAAGAACAGTTCCTAGCAATGCAAAAAGATATCCAATAAAATAGTGCATAGATTCCATTTCAAAAAATAATTTTTAAATTCCAAGATGACATAACACTTTTGAAGCTGCATGTTTAATTGTGTGTTCCTCCCAGAGGCCACCTGCATCTACTTTATATTCTCCATAAATTAAGTCTTTATGAGGTTATTCCTGCGCTGTGAATTCTTTAACATCAACCTTGTTTTCAATTGAGTTATTGAAAACAAAAAAATCACTTCTTTGTTGTAGTCATAATGGTCCATAATAGGTCTGTGAAATGATGGGCTAGTCCATGTGGTGAGAGTTCAGACCCTTCACCTTCATAGAGCAGAATGGTATCAACAGTTTCCAAAATACACATTGTCACAAAATAACGGGGCAGGGAGAGGAGATGGGAGACAAATCTGAAATTTAACCAGGAAGAAATATTTTCATTGAACTGTCAGTCACTTGCTATGAGCAAACATAATGTTTTAAAAAGTCCAATCAAGCCAGTCTAGTTGAACCAGACTATATGGACAAGCTAACTCCAACCAAGGCCTAGAAGCTTCTTCTTTGCCTTTATTGTGTATATAGTCAAAGCAAAATGATAATGTGTTTATGTAAATTTTACTTAAAACAATCTTGACTGATATAAACACCTGATAAATATTATGCTTTATAATTTTAAAAAATCATTTCAGGGAATTCAGAAAACAGGCAGAATCTAATGGGGGTATATATGCTTTCTGGAGTAAAGGGATTCACTGTTAGTCAACTGATATGTATCCTGTGGGGGGAGGGGGGCGTGGGAAATGCCTATCTAATTGCTTATTGTCATTATTTTCAAGATAAATAAAAATGAAAAATGACCTGTACATATCATGGAAATTTTTGAATGTTTTCACACTGGACTGGGAGGCCCATACCCTGGTTACCCTCCTCTCTGACAACTTAGAAACCTTTGACAGCTACTGTTAAATGAAAATTTTTTTCTAGTGGCAGGTATTGTTTATATAAGGAGCAAGTCATTCACCAAGCCTACTGTTCCTCTAAAACCAATCATCCATTATAAAATGAAACAGTATTTTAAAAATCATCTATCTCTAATTACTGTCAATGATATATATATATATACACATATACATATGTCTGTAGCTTTAAGATCTAAATCAGTGCTTCTCAATCTGTGACGAAGGACCATTTATTTAATATTCTTTTCAGTCTATCATATACTGATACATTTGCAAAATACATTGAAGGTGAATTAGAAAATGTATTTTAAAATATACAAAATGAAAGCACAATGCAGCTCATTATTATTTTTTAATTATTTATTATTATTATAATGTTCAACAGACACAAAATCTCTCTGTCAATTTTTTTTAAGTTTCTCACTTACTCTCAACTGTGGTTAAGTTACTTAGCTAGACCAATAAACAGTTGATAGGCAGCACTGGCCCGGGACCACACTTTGAGTAGTACTGATAGAAAGTAGCATGCATATTTATTCAAAAGGTATACTTTACCTCTCACATCCTTTCCAAATCCCATAGAAGAAACTTTTCTGTCCACTTGTTCATTATTGTTTGATTTCTCCTTCATAACGTCATCGTCATCACTAACAACTTCAACAGAAAATTTTTTCTTTTTCTTTTTCTTGTGTCGAGGTGGAAGCTTTTTTGGAAAAGTAAACATTGGGAATATCACAAGAAACATTGCAATGGCACAAAGGAGGAATCCACTCCACCTAAAAAATCGGGAAATGTGAATGGCATTTATGGCTTTTGCAGTACAAGTAAGAACAAATAAGCAAAGCAGAAGTTAGTGGTGACAAATTTCTCCAGAGAAAACATTTACCATTATCAGTTGCAAAAGTAATAGGAAGTTGGATAAGCTAAGAAAACATACATATCCTCCCTTTCTGAGCCATAAATGAGAAATCTACCCCAAAATTATAGTACTAGTACAATAATATTAAAATCAGTAGCCTATTGAAATGTTCACTCCAGTATTTTTGAGTGCATACATGTTATTTCTGTTAATCAATATTGTTAGTCCTACCTACAATGAGCATTTTATAATTACATAACTCACAAATTTAACAGAAAAATAATTTAATCTTTACAGCATGCTTTGTTTATCAATATACAATTTTTTCTTAAAAGAAAACCATTGATATCTCATGTAAAATATACTTCAGATAGATGATGGTATTCAAATATTTTTCTTCAAGCACTTATGGATGTATTGGTTCCTGTGACATAGTGATTCATAAGAAATATCTATTTAGTCTAAGCCCAGTGTCTGACACAGAGCTCCAAAAACCCCTGAAATTTTAAAGTGTAAAAGTGTCTTGCTATGTTAATGAGATGAATTTGGAAAAGTCCCTACTTTTTTATTATTGATTAAACTTTTTACTTTAAGAAAAAAGATTGTTGCTCATTTTTGTACAATATTTTATTTCTTCCCTCAGATGTAGTCCCCATAAATCTTATACTACCACCTGACCAGTGAACCATCATCATAGTCCCTTGTGCTCTTCTCTCCTCATCCTCATCAGATCTATAGTTATATATGCATGCTTCAGATCTATAGTTAGGCCTGCAAGTTTTGTTGAAAAGCCCCTACAAAACCATAGAATGGAGGCTGGGTGCCTGGGAAGCCAACATTATGATTAGGGAGTAGAAATTTCAGCCCTATCCCAACCGACCTGCAAGCCAAGTATGTTCAGTCTCCAAAGGCTGATGATTTAACCAGGCATGCTACCAATAAGGTTACTATAAAAACCCAAAAGGAGAGGGTTCAAGAGCTCCAGGTTTGTGAACAGCAAGAAGAGTGATATGCTGGGAAAAGGCAGGGAAGCGCTGTGCCAGGGCATCTCTTCCATCTGTTTGTTCCTTAGTTATATCCTCTTATAACTCATCAGTGATTTAGTGAATAATTTTTGTGTGTGTGAGTTGCTCTAACAAATTAATGAAACCCAAAAAGGAATGTTGTAAGAACATCCATTCTAGAGTCAGTTGGTCAGAAACACAGGTTAAAATTAGACTTTCTATTGACATCTAAAGGGATGTGGGTGTGGAGGCTGGGCAGTCTGTGACACTGAACCCTTAGTCTGTGTGATCTGATGCTATCTCCAAGAAGATAGTGTCAAAATCAAGTTGAATTGTGGGAACACCAACTGGTGTCATAGAATTGCTTGATGTGGGGAAGAAACCCACTCATGATCATGGTGGCCAGAAGCATTAGCACCTCTTTACAGTATTCACAATCCTTAACCAGGTACAAGGCTATCAAAGATACTTACACTTGGTCCTTGCCTTCAAGAATATATGTAAGCTAACTGTAATCTAAATAAACATGCAAAAAATAATCCCCATGAAATGTCAAGAATGTATACAAGTAAGTGTTAGATCATTTAGTATATAGAATATAAATGTTATAAAAGTTCAGAGGGGAAATCAAGACATGTCTGAGTACTTGGTAGGAGAAGCAGACACAGTTATCTAGAAGTGAGATTGTGTCTTCCAGCTCCTCTGAAGTGGCCATGCTGTGAAGACCTGAAAGCACATACCCAAAGGAACTCAGATTCTAGTTCCTCATTAAACCCATGGATTAAGGACTTGAGCTTCTTGCTACCTATTCCATGGGGGCAATTTCTTAGTACCCTGAGCCATTTTTTAACAAGTAGAGGACTTGTTCCTACCTAACAGGTTGTCATTTCCATAGTAGAATTCCTCAATTCCAAACTCTCTTTAAAGTATCCACATTCATAAATGCTTGAATTCTCTCTCCTATATTAACATGGTCCCCATCACTTGTGACAGGAACACAAACAGATCTAAGCATTAACGTCAAATTCAAGTCAGTAAGAATATAGATCAATTTCATAGTGATAATTCATTTTTTAAAAATAGTGCTTCTATTAAAGTGCTATTAAAAGCTGCTAGAGGTAACGTTTTAGCTAAAAGAATGATTATTAAACCAGACATTAATAACCCATTATGTTAATTTCAAAGATATTTAAAGCAATATCAAATAAAGATTTTTAAACAATCATAAAATGGCTTTATTTTGAGAAAATTGCTCAGGGCAGACGTTAAGAAATCTCAATTATTCAGAATATAATCATGAACCCAGTGCCTGACACAGATTAGGTACTCAAAATTTCCTGAACAAATAGCTTGAATGAGATAGGTTTTAAAAAATTAAAGTCATCTGTCTGTAAGAGGCATAGCTATTATAGTAACTGGCTTTTTTCATACTTGGCCACTTGTAAGGCCTTCACTAATTGGGCCCTTTCTTTTAGGAAACTGTGTTCAAGTCCCCTAAGCTCTTTCAGTTCCCTAGACTTCTCAAGAGAGGGAGTTTCTTCCCTTTATCCCCTCCAGAACAGCATAGGCAGTATTCGTGTAACGGATGTTTTTTGAACGGTGACTTTGACAGACCCAAGTTTTTATCCCCCATTTTACTAGCTCTAATACACTAGGGAAATTATTTCACTACTCCAAACTGGCTTTCTCATCTGAAAGAAAAGTAATATTAACTGTTTTTCAGGATCATTCAAATTAATAAGACCATATATATATTCATATTTCATATATATATATATGAAGCTAATAAAATGCCTGCAGCAAAATCAGCAATCAATTCATGGTAACTAGTTTTGTGCCTTCATGATCTGCACTTACGCCCCATCCAGAGACATTGACTTAAAATTATATGTAAATATTAAAGATATCCAAGTAAAAACCCAAAGTGAGAGCGAATAACAGGAAAAGGGAAAAAATTAAAGCACATAAGCAAAAATAATAATAAAATTTCAGGTCATTGCAAAGCAATGTGTGCAAAGCCCACATAACTTCAATGGTCTCCAATAATGATATAGGCATATGAACAATGATTGTGCCAAGAGACCCCAAAGAAAAACTGAGTAAGACAACAAGGTGTTGGCTGAGTCAAGCAACAAAGTATACAGAACAAGATACATCAATAACAGCTAAAATTAAAGTCAGTCTCTAGCTACCTTTCATGAATCTTTCCTCAAACTATTCACTAAATATGTGGGGAAGGGGAATTGTTAGTTATTGCCAAGAACTCTGCCCAGAACTTAGCTTGTTATCAAAGCTTTTATTGACCTGAGACTTTGGGCAGGGAATTGAAAACAATAAGCATCAGTTTCCTCATCTGCACAATGGGCATATTACTGACTATAGGCATTTGCCATAAAGTTTAAATGAAAATGTTTTTAAAGTTCTTAGTGTGATAATTGACATATAGTAAGCATCTGAAAACCATTACTGATGAATATAAATTATTCATCCATTCATTCCTTCACCTTTTCAATGTCTATATATTGAAAATTATATATTTCTGTATTTATAAATTCTATCATTTGTAGAGCTAATATTGAGTCATTACAATGAATAAAACTACTTGAACATTGGTTCATTTTAAAAAACTGAATAATAGCTGGCATTTATGTGGCAAGAACTACAAATAGACTCATTCACTCTTCACAAGCCTATAAAGCAGGTACTGTAATTACTTCCATTTTATGGGTTAAAAAAAAAAAAAAACAAGTGAAGCATAGAGACTCTAAATAACTTCCCCAAGGTCACATAATTATTAAGTGGGAGAGTGGGAATTGCTACCAGCTGGATTGCTGTCTACTAGAAAACTTTTAAAGGACAGTGTAAAAGCACTTTTAAGTCTAAGGCTACTGGCTTCTTCTCTCTCCCTGCCCCTGAATTGGTCCTCTTGCCTTTTTTTCTCCCTCCACCATGCTTTTTTCATGGACATCTATATAGAACACAGAACACAGACTGTACGTCATAAATATAATTTATATTTCAGTTTTCTGAAAATTAAAAGATTCCTTCATCTGACTTATCTCAGAACTGCAAAGAAAACTAGTAGAAGTCAAAAATTTCATTATTGGTCAAATAACTTAAAACTCCAGTGTTATTCCCCTAATACTAAGAAAGGAGTTACTTCCTTTTCGGGATTTTAAAATTCCACCAGGTCAGACTCATTTAGATATTAGTATTTCCATCTTCATAGAGTATATCTTACAAGAAGTGATTTATAACTTAATATTCGCTAACTGCTTTGAAAATAGTAACAAGACTATTTCCACATAGTTATGAGTTTATTATTTCATAATGAAATACAAATACTCTAAGAAACTCTTTAGAAAGCAATTACTTGACATTAATTTCTAATAGCAAAATATTGTCTTTATAAAATGAAAATTTCATATCAGCACAGGCATATTTCTATTCCATGTTAAATGAATCTGGGATGCCAATAATCTCCATTAGTGCTTGTAATCACTAAGAAAAAACTATTATATTCTAAACTGAGAACACGAAGAACTCAAACATAGCACTGGCTATTTGAATAAATAACATAACACCCAAAATTAGAGTTCTCATTATTTATTTAGCAAGACAATTAGGTGCTAGCAGTGACAGAGCAGCTAAATCTCTAGCACACATAGGGGAACAGTTACCAAGTGACAAGATTCATTAAGAGCGTGACAATGGAAAAGTAGGGCTAAAGTTCAGGGGAAGGCTGACAAAGCAGAAACATAAATACAATGGTGAAATGGGGAAAAAAAGTCATTTAATAATAGAAAAAAATCATTTTATAAAGACAGAAAGGATGAGGAAAGTCCTGACACCATCACATCTCCCTTCTACTCCAGTCTGCTATAAAGGAAACCATCCTAAAGGGTATGGATTAAGTTGATGTTCCCAAACTAGCTGTATTAGTTTGCTCTGGCTGCTAAAACAAATGATCACACAAAGGTTGAAAACAATCACATTTATTATATGATATTTCTGGAGGTCAGAAGTTAAAATGGGTTGGCAGGACTGCATTCTTTCTGGAGACTCTTGGGGAAAAACCCATTTCCTTGCTTTTCCTGGCTCTCAGAGTCCACCTATCATCCTCTGCCCATGGTGCTTTATACACAGATCACTCCAACCTCTGCTCTAATCATCATCCCTCCTTCTCTTACCCTGACTTTCCTGCCTCCCTCTTTCTCTTATAAGGGCTTCTGTGACCATACTGGGCTATCCAGGCCATCCAAGATAATCTCTCCATCTCAAGATCCTTAACTTAATCACATCCTTTCAAAGTCCCTTTGCCATCTAAAGTAACATATTCCTAAGTCCTGGAGTTAGGTCATCTATATCTCAGAGGTTGTTTTTCTGCCTACCACACCTTCTTAAATATCTTTTAGCTATTTTTCATCTTCCTCTTGGGAGAAATTTTATTTTAACTACAATGATACTATGAGTTAATTATCAATAATAAGAAGTGAAATTTAAAAATTTGGTAAAAATGTCTTACCAGTTTCCAATGAAACGAGGGTCACTTTGATCAAGGTGAACAGGATTTCTGGGGTCAACATAAAAACCAATAAGAAGACCACCTAATAAATATCCCACTGCAGGACCAAGTGCTCCCATGACATACATGATGGCTGAGAAGACAAAAGGGGAAATGTGAAATATAACGACATGTTGTTTTAAGTTTTGGTAGTTGTCTAAACTCAGGCAGACAATTCATGTGCCACAATTAAATTCACAACTTCCAAAAACAGAACTTTAGATACTAGATTTATATATGTTAATATTTGGTTTGCCAACCAAAGGTCCTTATTTAATTATCACTATACTCTGAAAACATTAGAATCATAGAGAGAAACTTTTAGTCACTTTTGTTTCATTTTTTAATATAAGTTCTCAGATCTCACCCCAGACCCAATAAATTATAAAACTCTGATTATTCAGAACCCACCTAGTTAGTGAGGCATTCAACGTAAAACCAAGAGATCACAGAAAGTCTCAAGATAGGAAGAAAAAGAAAAAAGTAGATCTCACTGACACAGCTGGGAGATTCTAACAGTTAAGGGAATTCAATACCAGATTTTCCCTTGAAGCTGGATGTTCACATGGCTGGAAAAACTGCTTAAGTGCCCTCAGATCACTAGTATTTTTCAAGTTACCACTTTAGAATCAAAAAATTTCTCACAATGCATTTGATTCATTGTAAGCTGAAGAATCTTAGCTAAAAATTACTAAATCTCCTCAAATGGTATGAATCAGAAGGTCCAAATGGAAAGCATCAGTCCATAGCTGAATTAGAAAATAATAAAACACACATTCAAAACAGGAGTGAGGTGGAGTCTTACTGTCAGTATATCAGAAAGGTTGTACGTTTACCAAAAAATATTTTGTCATCAAAGTGAACTTATAGAAAAAAAAACACATATTTGCTGTTATTCCTTTATATTGATTTTACTCCTATAATTTAAAATTTTAAATAAATATTTTGCTAATTTTTAAATTTTAAGGTAAGATGAATTTCCTTTAAAAGTCATAGAAAAATCTAGCATAGGGCCTCCCTGGTGGTACAGTGGGTAAATCTGCGCACTATGAAGCAAACCACAGCTACTGCAGCACAAGTTCAATCCCTGCCTCCAGCCAGGGAGGGGACCCACATGGCCCAGCAGACCTTTCCTGCCTCCCCCGTTGCTCCCCTCAGCAGTGTGTTTCAGTCGGTCTGCCTGTTCTGCTCACCACTCTGTCTTTGGTGAATCCTCTCACCTCCCGTGACTCTGGCCTGTACCCCAGCTCTTGTATATATAAATAAGTAAATCTTAAAAAAAAGAGAGAAAAATCTAGCATATACACACCAACTATTTTTCTTGATGAATTTCAGTTTTTTGGAGACATCAATAAACACTCTCATAGCACTCCTGTGTGCTAGGCCTGAGAACAAGCTCTTGATACATGTCTCCTGTTTTTTTTTTCTTTTTTTTTCTTTTTTTTTTATTAAAATATTTTAAAATTTACATATACTTGCCATTAATTGTAATCCCCATGTATTCCCCATCACCATCTCACCAGTGCACCATCACCTCAGTCCCTTGTGCTCCCATCTTCCCTCAACCCTCCCTCTCCCCCAGGTGTCCCCAGTCTGTCCTTGACTCCTCACATGTCTCCTGTTAATATTGCCATCACATGCAGTCTAATCACTGAACAAATAAGTGGGCTACTGATGCCTTTTAATAGTGCCTATTAACCAGGAGGCAAAGTGGAATAATCAGAACAGCTACACCTTATGTTATCATCTACACCTAAATAAACTTAGACTAATCTTGTACCTTCTGTTACTTACAACTACAGAGAGTAATTTAACACCTGTTCTCACTTTTCACACTATTCCAAAAGAAAAAGTGCAGTGTTTATTTTACAGAATCTTCTGCTTGTAACAATAAGACATTTAGGTTCTTCAACTTCTCCATCTGTGTTTGGAAATGGAGAATAAAAGCACAGCCTCAAATAACGGGTATTCTTTAGAAAGCATACTTTTAATACAATAAAAGTAGAACTTTGATAAATATCTTAACTTGTTTATAGCCTAAAACAGAACTCAAGAACAGAAAGAACTTCTTCAGTTCCAGGTATTCCAATATGCATATGAAGGTAAAATTTATGTTTACACCTTCGGGCGAACCAGCACCATTTACAACTTAAAACTGTAATGAGGCCAAAATGTGACATGAATCATCTTCCCAAAATAGTTCTTCTGGCATGAAAGAGTCTGTCTTACAAACACAGACAGGGACAAGGGTATTTCCGCCATACTGTTTATGCCCACGGCACTTGAGACCAACGTCTCAGAGTGCCAAGAAGCATTGTGCAGTTTGCAAGCTGGCAGGACCTCACAATTATCCAGTGAATGGAAAGCCAAATAGATAACTACTTTATGAAATGTAGATGCAGACTTTTTAAAAATTTTCTCTATAATCAGCAAATTTTATTACATAGCAAACACTCTTAAGCCCTTCGGAATCATTCTTATTAATAGAAAAATAAATATGCATATCTATATATGCAATACTATATATTGCAACTATACTATATATAAATATATTAAAATATGTGAATAAATATGTATCAATAGCAATCTATAACATGGTCCCTTTTAGTAAATAAATCACTCTGGCCATTTGGTTAACATTTATTGATTATCTACTGGCACTTTTCAGAATTTATTAGAGGAGCCAATTGTTGAAGCAAAGCCATACCACTCACTTTCCAGATCAAAAATTCCCAATCACCCTCAGTTCCTAAATAAAAAAATTTAGGGTCTCCTTGGTGGCGCAGCGGGTTGAGCGCCACACTGTGAAGCATTGGCTGCAAAGCAGCGAGAGATCAGGAGTTCGAGTCCGAGTCTGATTCCCCAATCCAGCCTCGGGGGAAGGTACCCGCACAGCGGCACAGCGCAGCAGAGCTCTCCTGCCTCACCTGCTGCTCCCCTCAGCACTGTGTTTTGATTGATCTGCTTATTCTTCTCCCCACTCTGTTTCTGGTGAATCCTCTCACCTCCCATGACTCTGACCTGTACCCCAGCTCTTGTATGTATAAATAAATAAAATCTTTTAATAAAGAAAAAAAAGTTTAGCTTGCTCTACCAGGAGTTCTGTAATGGGAACCTGAAAACCTACTGCTTAGCACTCTCCACAGAGAGAGATGCTCAGGACAAGCCTGGGAGAACAACCTCCCTTCCCCTCAGACCCCATGGTGCTCCTAAATCCTTCTACCTGTCTGAATCTTACTCCTTCTTCGGGACCCTCCCACATCCAGAAGAGTGGTCTGTATCCTCAAGGTTCTTGAGACTATATACTGTCTATTCCAGCGGCCTCCATACTTTTTCATCTTGTGTCTCTATGAGTAGAAAGTTTTAGATATTTACCCACAGTGTGCTTCTGGATATAAATAATGCTGGTTGTCCCATCAAATCATATCTAATATCTAGCTCCTTCTCTGTGCTTCTGCTCTGGCTCAGGCCACCAGTGTCACTCATCTGCAAAACTACTATAGACCTTTCAACTGGTATACCTGCTTCTGCCTTTACTTTCCTACAGTGTATTTTCAACACAGCAACTTTAGTGATCTTCTAGAAACATGAGCCAGATCATGTCATTTTCTTACTCACACCCTCTAGTGGTGTCCCATCTCACTCAGAGGAAAAGCCAAAGTCCTTTTACATGACCTATCTGTACACAAATCCTTTATTATCACTTCACTTCTCCTCCTATCCCTCTTCTTATCTCTCTAGTCATATCAGCCTCCTCTGTTTTTAACCTCCCAGGAACAGTAATATCTCAGGGTGTTAGCACTTGTGCTCTGTGCATGTGCACACGTGTGTGTGTGTGAATGTGTCTGTGTGCACGTGTGTAGCCTTCTTCCTCATAGTTCATCCTTTACTTTCGGCAGGTAGTTATTCACACAGTTCTTTCTCACTGAGGCCTTACCCAGTCACCCTATCTAGACCTTGAAGACTTTCACTAATCCTGCCTACCTTGTCTTTGCTTTATTTTTCTCTTTAGTATACATCATCATCAAACATCTTTCCTCTGTGCAGCTTGACCAGCCCTCCCCAACTGGAACATAAGGTCTGCAAAAGCAGGAATTCTTGTCAGTGACATTCACTGCTATATTCTTTACCATGACACATTATCTCATTACTCTCATCCAGTCAATGAATGTTCTACTGTCATTAACAATAGGTGATGTCAGTGATGAAGCTCTGCCTTGGTGTGTATCATCCAATGACAGTAGAGATCAGTCCATATTTCACTTGATAATTTTATCTTTTGGGGTTGTGGCTCATTAGATCGCATCAGACCTTTGTTGGTTCTTCTCATGATGAAGAGCTTGCACTGGCAGTTGAGGCTGTTCTACAAATTAGTAATAAAAATAGAAATCCCAGCCTTTTCCTTTTACACTGCATGGTTGTCTCACATATCCATGCACAGCTCCCCTTTGAAAGAACACTGAACCATTCTATTCATTTGAAATTAAATATACCATGTTTTTTTTTCTATTTCTCCAAGTAGTTCTGTCTTGTTTTTAGGAGTAGCTCTTCATCCTTGACAGCAGAAGCTATATTATATACAGCACTATGCAGTCTTTGGGGCAAAGATTCTAAACTCCTGGATTTGAATCCCTGCTTCAAACCTTGTTGTATGCCCATTAACAAGTTACTTAACCTCTCTGAATCTGCTTCCTCAATTGGGATGGTAAAATATTTACTCATAGGGTTGTTACAAGCATTAAATGAATTAATTCCTGTAAAGCATGTGGAAAGCCTAGCACATGGTAACAGCACAAGATATGCTGACTTAGTTGTTAATATCATTATTTGATATTTACTGATGCACACAGTTTAATGTTTGGGCATAAGGGCCATTCAGTAAGAATTTATGGGTTGAATACATATTTCTATTAACCATGTATTTTATTTTCTATATTATTTTATTTTGATACTTTGACACCTGGGTCCTTTCTGACATCGAGGGACTGCCCCTCCCAGTATTAGCTAACCCCAGGAGAAGGTGAACAACTCACCTGAGAGTGCATTTTCAAGTGCAAACCAACCTATCAAGAGTCTACCCAGCCACCTTTTTATTAACCTCATACTCAAGGCCACTGTCCACCTGCCCTAATCACTCCAGGACCAGGGACCAAAAACGAGGGACAGCCCCCATATACCAGAACCTGCAAAAATTATTCAGAGTAGCCATTTCTAATCCCACTGACCCTACCTAACCATTCTTCCCTGGAGCAGCACGATAAAGATTCTTGCTCATAATTCTTCACTGTCTCTGCCTGCTACTGATCCTATGCTTCCTCATATGGCCATCTATGACACGTGTGCCCCTTCTTGTATTGTGAGTAACAAACTGTCTTTTCAGTGGCAATTGTCTCCTAATTTGTTCATCTCGCCAAATCTCAAATTTTCGATTAATACACTATGTTTTAGAAAAACATCACAGTCACAGAATTTCTTCACCCTTATTCCTAATCCACGCGTCTGGCTTTCTTTTTGTCTGAATCTGCTTCCTTACTTCCTTGGAAAGACACATCACTTGCACATTAGTTTCGCCATCACTTGCTCATTACTCCCAGATTTAGATAGTGAAGCACCTAAAGTCATCTCATTCATACTTGCTTCTCTTGCTATCTCATTGCTCATCTAACATTTCTATCCTCACCTGACCCCTAGCCTACCTCCTATAGCTTTGGACATTATTTCTTCCCTGACTATACTTTCATCTCATCCTGCCCAGTCAAAATGTTGATATCTTCCAAACTAACCCCTCACTGACCCCTCCCCAGAGTCTCTGCTGCATCCCTCCCCAGAATCTCTGCTTTCTATATGCAGCTGCATAGTCACCCCCTATTATTTTCCCCAGAATGTTGTATTTATCACTTGATTTACAGCTGGCTCTACAACCCACATGTGTTACATACCCCATCTTGTAAAACCCAGCCTCTCATAGAGCTCCTCTGGCCTAGAGAAACCATAGAAATGTCTTTCCTTGAAAGACACTAGTATCATTGTAGTTTTACTGGGTTGTGTATTATTTCAAAAGTGCAGTACAGTATTAGTCATAGTCACCAAGTTGACATCCCATTCCATTCTTCTTAAATTACTTTTTACACTATTCTGTGATGATTTGTGCTTTTACATTAAAACATTAATTTCTATTTTTGATCACACTTATCTTCACATTTCTGACATTTCCCCTATAGACTTATCATGATGTATCTCTCTTATTCTAAACTGTTTTAGCTTTGATCCTCATCTTTAAATTCATTTTAGCTTTTGAAATATTTTTCATAGGGGGTTTAATTAACTTTCAAGTAGTTCTTTTAAATTATTTGTTATCATGGGGCCTCCCTAGTGGCAGAGAGGGTTAAATCACTGCACTATGATGCTATTCACAGCCACTGCAGCACAAGTTCGATCCTCCACCAGGGAGCTGACCCACATGGTGCAGCAGACCTCTCCTATCTCACCCACTGCTCCCCTCAGCAGTGTATCTCAGTAGATTGCCTGTTCTGCTCCCCACTCTGTCTCTGGTGAATCCTCTTACCTGTCCCTACTGTACCCATTGTTAAAGCTGACCCTTCCATTCCTGATACTTAAAAATATTCCTCCATCCCCATCACAAAAGCCCAACTTGGATTATTGGAGATTTTTCTCAAACTGAGCTGTTTCACAGGAAGAGAGCAAGTCAGGGGAACACATCTCTGAACTGTAAAAAGTCTATATTGGGTAACTCAACCCAGTCCTGGATCACAAAAAATAATTCTAGAACTTCCAACAGTGATCAACCATGAGCCTCACCAAATGTGGAAAACCAAGGGGCTCAATCAAAGCTAGCAAAGATCTTAATATCACAGCTGACTTTGCAGTCAGCTCCTACTTGACTTTATAACCCAATGGTTGAGTACACTCAACAATGTCAGGTCAGAGGCTACTCACTCATCTAAGCAATGCCAGGTCCTGGGATAAGGAGCAGGGATTGCAAAGGTAAATAAGATTGATGTATAGTCCTCCAAAAGAAAACCCCTCCCTAGTTAGGTTTCCAGCGTTCTCATAGTCTCTTTGTAACTGGCCTGGATTTCTATGCCCTCAATTGTACTTGGAGTCTGCCTCTGAGTTGCCTCCCACCTCCCACTTCTCACCATTCTGTCCATCACTTCCTCCAGCACTTCTCCATGTTCCCTCTGGCACAGGACCCACTTTCTCAGCTGCCCCAGGTGGCACTGAATGCTGCTGGAAAGTGTTGCTGAGAGGGGTTTAGGTTACAGAATCACTTAAACTCGGTCTCAGAAACTGGGACTACATCCAGACGGCCCACAGACAAAAGTTTTGTATACGTGCCTAGGTCCTCACATGACTAATAAACCCCATCTGGGAGATAGTGATAAGAGGTCACCCTCTTGAGTATGTTTGGTGACACAGCCACTGCGGCTTACAGGAGAACATTAAAGTGATCCACACTCCATTGTACTATCTCAGCAGTGACACCAACTCACATTAGACTTGCATCATTTCTTAAAAACTAGCCAAGGTGCTTAACAGTAGCCAAAGGCCATATCTAAAGGAAATTTTCTCTTGCTCATTCTGTTCACTTGAAGATCAGATAGACAAAAGATCTTTGATCTTAGTTACTTTGAATAGCAAATTTTATTTCTTTTTAGTGGTTCAGTTATTTTGACAGCAGCCTGACAGCAAAAGAACAGCTGCCAAAGCAGTCAGGGAATAGTCTATCACTTTACCAAAGCATCCAGGGAGCATCTTAGGTCACCAAAAATAAAAGGTTTAACTGTCTCAGTGTGCAATGGTTGTTTTAAATTCATATTTCCTTTTGAAATATCTTCAATGTAACTTGTATTTTAAAAAGGAACACTAATGCACAAATTGGAGTAACCAATTATACTTAATTAATTTCTTGGGTATGAGAAGGAGGGTTTTAAAACACCAGATTTTCCACTTGTCAATGACCATTATCTATAAATGTTATACAATCCTCATAAGAGACCACAAGGACAGCAACCATAAAAGCAGGAAAAAAATAGGTCAAAAATTTTTTTGCTTAAAACTTTACTAGAAGTTAAGAATGGTTTCCTTTAGAATACAAACAGAAAAAGCATAAGTGAATCATCAAAATATTAATGAACCGGGCCTCTCTGGTGGCGCAGTGAGTTAAGCAACATATTATGAAGCAAACCACAGCCGCTACAGCACGAGTTCGATCCCTGCTGCCGGCCAGGGGGGGGACCCACATGGTGTGGCAGACCTCTCCTGCTGTGCCCGCTGCTCCCCTCAGCAGTGTAC
>JAGFMF010011568.1:1488623-1549504 GCA_019455555.1 Galemys pyrenaicus
GATGGTGCACTGGTGAGATGGTGATGGGGAATACATGGGGATTACAATTAATGGCAAATATATGTAAATTTTAAAATATTTTAATAAAAGAAAAAAAAATAAATAAATAAAATGACATTTACACCCAACATATATCAAACATCAAACCATCATTAGTGCCCTCCTTGCAATAACCAAATAATTCATAAGAAATCTCAACATGAAAACAGAATCTTTAAAAATAAATCCTGGATTGTCATAGAAGCTATTATAATTTTCAGAGCAAAGTTGTCTTAGAAGTATATTCATGAATTTACTGTGTCAAATTTTCAAATTTACTCATACACTTTATCAACTTCTCAAGGACATTTCTAAAGTAATCTCACAACTTACAGCACACTAATTCTGAGACCTCTGTCTAGAGATAATATAGCTGTTATGCAATATTTAATAGTTCAAAATGGAAAGTTAATATATTTCCAAAAATACCAAAGAAACTAGTATATAAAAATGTCAGATGTGGTCATAAAAATGCTTTTAGTTCTAATTCTCTCATGCTCTTTTTAAGAGTACTGCATTTTATATCAGGGATGATTTGAATAAAAAAACATCATGTGATATGAGGCATCTCTTTCTACCCTAGCCCATACTTAATAATACAGATTTACCACTATCTCATAAATCCCACGGCCAATCCATTTTCTCACTTTTCAACTACACCCAGAAGTTTGACCAGTAAGCAAATATATTAAAGGGGGAAAAGACCTAAATACTAAGAGAATTCTAAGCTGTGCCAAACAGATATCAGCGTTTGAATTATATTTCATTAATATTATACACAAGTTTTCATAAGTGCTCTGCATCTTTGCATCTCAGCTAATGCAGTTTTGGCAATGCTAATAATTAGTAAGAAATCTTAGAAACAGTATTGATTCTCCTCAAAAAACTAAACTCGTTTCATGATCTAGCAAACACAGACACATACTCATATAAACACATGTACACATCATCAGACAAAGAACTTAAGAACAAAGTTTCATGTCTCCTAATATGGATAATCTCAAAATATTATCTAAAAGTATTTAGATAACTAAGGTAAAATAATGTTACTGTAAAATATTTAGGGAAAGGTCAGAATTAACATTTTGATTTCCTCAATAGCCTTAAAATTAGGTAAAAGACTTGGCAGCCTTACCAAGTAAATCACTAGTTCAAGAAAATAGTTAAAGATCCAATTCCTTGACTACATATGAGTTTGGAAAAATGAGTTAAGATTCATTAAAAATGTTAGTAGAATGAATATGCAAAGCTTCCTCCACAGAAAAAGGAGTGAAAGTCACTTCAGAACCCAGGGTTGAGCAGGTCTCCCCCAAGGATGTATCTTCATCTCTTCCCCACTAACTGGGCCAGATGTCCATGCATGAAGTCAGAAGGAGTTCTATGTCTCTTCAATTCATGACATCTGGCACAAATCAGTGCCCCCTTATGAAGAGCACAAGAATGAATAACGAGTAACTTTATTGTTTCTAACTTTTGATACATTCTCAATAAACCAAAATTCAGATTTATACATGTTCTAAATTGAGGTACCATTTTCCCCATTGGAAGCTATCATGGCTAATATTTTGTGCCAACTTGACTAGAATAAGAAATGCCCAAGTAACTAGTACATTATTTCTAGGTATGTCGCTGAAGATGTTTGTAGGACATTAGCATTTGAGTCAGTAGGCTGAGGAAAAGAGATTCACCCTCACCAATGTGGGTGAGCATCATTCGATCCCAAGGGTCCAAATAAAACAACAAGGTGGGAGAAGGGAGAAGGTCAGATCCCCCCTTTCTCTCTTCTTGAACTGGGACATCCATCTTCTCCACCCTCAGAAGACATCAGACCTCCTGGGTTTCCAGTCTTTGGACTCCAAGACTTAACATCAACAATTCCCCATTCTCAGGCCTTTAGACTAGGACTGAATTCTACCTACAAACACCAGTTTTCCAGATTCTCCAATTTATCTATAGAAGATTGGGGAGCTTTCTGCTTCCATAATTATGTATCAGTTCCACCATATATCTACACATTATGGGGTAGAACCAATCTTCTATTGGTTCTGTTCTTTTGGAGATCCTTGACTAACACAGATATGCTACAAATACCAAGCTTTTTCTTTCTGCCACATTATTATCATGATTGAGTCATATCCATTCACTGACCTGAAAAAAGTCATTAGCTTCACAGTCCTAGGGCTCTGTATCTGCTTATATGTTATCATAATTAATTAGTTATCCATGTTGGATAATAAAATGGGTTCAAATCCACAATCCTTTAGTCTAAACCCTTAGAGAAAGGACATCTTTTAGAATAAGAAATTTTCACATTTTACAAAAGTAAAAGAATGAGTGATGCTATATCTTATGTAACACCCCCCCACCACTTCTCCTCAAGTCCTAGAATGGCACTCCAAAATTAAGCATGTGAACATTTTTGCAACAAAAGTTAATGAAAATTCATACTATATGTGATTTTAAAACTAGCTTCATATCAGATCAGGCCTGGTTTTGCAAAGAAATGAGCTGCAAAACTAACTTTTGGGTTTCAACAATTTTAATAACATGCAAATATAACAGTAGAGGAGTAGTAACAATAGAAAATATTTGTCATTGCTCTTATATTTTGTGCACTAATTGTTACATATGTGATTATAATTGTTATTATGGGGACTGGCATATGAGAACAGGTGCCAGGCATCAGTTCACAACCTCTCATTTAATCTCCCCACCAACTTTGAGGTCAAAACTATTATCAAGCTAAAAAACACTCTTCTGAATCCTGGTGTAAATTCAATATTGTTATTGGCTCTTCATTTGATCAGCCTTCTCTTTTTTGAATATTGCTTTTACCTCTGTGATTATAGGGTTTTAAAATCATTTGAGGCCTGTATAACAAGACCAGAGGTAGAATTAAAAAGGGGAAAATCACATATTTTCAAGATATTCAGGGAATTCACAATTACAGGATCAACTCTTAGGTTATTCACTAGTTCTGTTCCTTTGACCAAAATTATATGTTGACAAACATCCCTGTAAGCAATTTTGCTTCTTTCAGTAAATTTGTGCATACTCATCCCATAATTTTGAAATATATGTTTGGTTTTTTTTTGTTTTGTTTTTGAAATATATGTTTATTCTAACTACCACCATAAGAAAAAAACTTGATTAAAAAACCAAAAAGCTATGAAAGGGCTAAAGTGTTCATATTAGTTTGGACAGTAATGTGCTGAATCCAAAACTAGCATCCAGAGACCTGTGCCAACCTCATTACCTTCCTAGGTCATAGCCACCATAAGCAGCTTAAGTGATTCTGTCTTCCTCACTGTTTACTCCACATTTACCCTAGTAATTTAGATTAGTTCTCACCCAAACCCTGCCAGCTCAGCTTGAAAATTGTTGGCCTACATTATATCTTACAGAATTTTTATAAATATGATTCTCTTAGAGGCACAAACATTGTAATGTATGAGACCAGAATGATGCCGATAACAACCTAGTATAGTCTGATTATACATGTAATTATCATTTTTAATATTCATTTAGTTCAAACAATGAATCAGATACTATAACAATATAATGTATGATCATTTTATTCTTTAAATAAGATGCTTCCCTACTGTGCATCTTAATTACAGAACAAGGGAAGCATTCCAACTAAAATCACAGTCTTACTATAATCTAAAATTATCTTCTCATAAATATGAGTCTTTGCTATAACAAGTGTCTTGGGTTGGATTTCCCTAGAAACAGACCTTAAGAAAAGAGTTTGAGTACAAGTATTTTATTACGATCCTGTAATACATGTTGTATTCTGAAATAAATTTATTCTGGAGAACATTTATAGGAAATATATTTGGTCACTTGGATGTAATGAAATGAGAAATGTCTATGCCTCCTATATCTTTGGTCTCCATCCATAGTTCCTCACTCAGTTAACAAAGCTTAATTATTTTCAAAGTGTTGAGAGAATTAAAGATATCTTTTTTCATATTAATAAGGTGATCTAGAGGAAAGGGTGGGGCAGGACTCGCTAGTTGCTCAGGGAAACAGCCTAGTCATTGGTAAGCTGGAACTTCCAGGTTTACTCTCCTGACCTCCAAGGAAAAGACAGGACATGGAGGCTTAGTTTGATTGCCAGTGGCCAACAAGTTAATCAATTATATCTATTAATGAAGCCTCCATCAAAACTGAAAAAGAAGGAGCTTTGGGAGACTTTGGAGAGTTTTCTGGTGGATGGATGCCTGGAAATTTAGGGAGAATGGTGGCCTAGAGAGGGCACAGAAGTTCTGTACCTTTCCCTGACTCCTTGCCCTCAGCATCCCTCCCATCAGGCTATTCCCAAACAAAATACTTGGTAATAGATGAGTGACATAGTGAGTACATGGGTTTTCTGAGTTCTGTGTTTCATTTTAGCAAATTAATCTAATTTGAGGGGGGTATCCTGGAAAGTTGATTTTTTTCACCAGCTTCTCAGAACACAGGTAAAATTCAGGGCACCTGAAATCTGAAGAAGGAACTGTGGGAAATTCCAGTCTGTATCTCATTGGTCAGAAGCCCTGTGGGCAACCTAGACTTGCAGTGGTGTCTGAAGTGGAGGGGTGGGTAATGTTGGAATTGAGTTGAATTCTCAGATATCCTTCTTGTGGTGGAGAATTGTTTGCTGGTGTGAGGAGACCTATCATATACCCATGTAAGAAACTGAGGTGTAAGATACCAACATGCTTACCTACTGACCTCAAGGATACCACATACTGGTGATTTATCTAAATGTTATCAGTCTCTGAAATACCATCAAACATCTATATGCAACCAATTTCAGTACCATCATGTGCCCTTTCCCCAAGGACCAGGATTTTTTTCAGTCAAAACTGCCTTGGGGGGCCTCCCTGGTGGCACAGTGGGTTTGCCTATGAGGCAAACAAACTGCAGCTACTGCAACATGAGTTTGATCCCTGTCGCCAGCCAGGGAAGGGGACCCACATGACACAACAGACCTCTCCTGCCGCGCCCGCTGCTCCCCTCAGCAGTGTATTTCAGTCAGTCTGCCTGTTCTGCTCCCCATCCTGTCTCTGGTGGGTCCTCTCACTGCCCTTGACTCTGGCCTGTACCCCAGCTCTTGTATGCATAAATAAATAAATCTTTAAAAAAAAAAAACTGCCTTCGGACAACACTGTGCAAGCTCTGGGCCAAAGAGGCTTAGTCAGCATAAAGGGCAATCACCCTCAGCCAATAACAAGAGTGAATAAGTCTGCATAGTTGTTAGCTTCTCTTTTGCCCACTTATTTTGTCTTCCATACACAATTTTGATGCATATTGCTCAAAAAAGAATATGTGTGGTGTACGGTGTTGGACATGTACCCAAAAAACCTAAGAGAAAAATCAACCTGGATATTGAAAGGCAAGAAAGTTTTTTTTCTCTTTAGTGTCATCAAGGAAGTGGTCAAGGACATTGAAGGTGAAGAGTAGGAAGCACATGAGGTTGGTCAAGGAAGCCCTTTGATATGCTGAGGGCATCATAAATATCAATGACTGGGCAAGTGAAAAGAACTAAGGCCAGAGGCTGTCATAAGTTCAGAAGACTTGAAGGGAACAGAGAACCTTTGCCAAGACTGCCATTATGTAACAGTGTGTTCCCTTCAAATATAACTAACATTTTTTAATTTTTTTAAAAGGAAAAGAGCAAAGAGCTACTATTTCCCTATGTCACTGGCTGTCAAATGATCCAGAGCTGAGATTTCATATACCCACCCCAAAAGTTCACTGATCACATCCATCTGCTCTCTACTTCTTGCTTGCTGGGCCCTCGTTACCACTCATCACCTGGAAGGGTCAGCTGTGTGTGTTCGGTGTAGGTTTCAAGGGACAAATACCGGAGGCAACAATAACCATACAGCTAACCAGCTGCTGGAAGGGAGAACCAGAGATGTGAAGAAACCTCTACAAAGTCAACATGGCAGCAGTCACGGTAAAGTAGTAGCTGCTGTAAATCCAATACATAGGTGTCAGGAAGTCCAGTCTTCAGCTCTGACTGCCCAACAAAATACCACAGATTAGATGGTTTGAACAACAAAAATGTGTTTTCTCACACTTCTGGAGGCTGGAAGTCCACGATCAATGTACATGTGGGGCCTCCCTTCTCACTGTGTCTCCGCGGGGTGTGTCCTCTGTGCACGTGTGGAGAGCGCTCTGGTATTTCTTCCTCTTCTCAAAAGAACACCTGGCCTATATGATCAGGGCCCCACCCTGGTAACCACATTTAACTTTAATTATCTTCTTAAAAGCCAGATCTCCAAACATCCTCACACTGGAGGTTAAGGCTTCAACGTAAGTGTGTGTGGGGAGGGGGGGTTTAATTATTGTTGAAGCCATTGAAAATTGTGTTGTATTTACTTGAGGAAAAATATTAAGTTCATGAAAGGGTCAGGAAAAAGACAAAACTTGCAAGCTGACCATAGATGTGAGACATCCAGCAGAAAGGGGATGGAAGAGAGGTCAAAACAGGGAAGAGAAGAGCACGGGACTGTGGTGATGCTTCACTGGTGCTACGATGTAAGAAAATAAATAAATTTAATTATAAAAAAATATTAAGTAAATGGCATATATTTAATATATTTAAAAACATCTGACATGCACCTCCCTGGTGGTGCAAGGGGTTGAGCACAGCACTGTGGGGCTTCTGCAGCCACTGTGTGTGAGTTTGATCCCCAGAGAAAGAGGGGACCCACATGGCTCAGCAGACCTCTCCTGCCTCACCTGCTGCTCCCCTCAGCAGTGTATTTCAGTCAATCTGCCTGTTATGTTCCCTGCTGTCTCTGGTGAATCCTCTCACCCCACCCCCACCCCCACACCTTTGGCATGTACCCCAACTCTTGTATGCAAGCATAAAAAAAAATCTTTTTTAAAAAAAAATCTGAGATGTAATTTTCCCTCCATTCACGTTGGTAGAGCTGCTCTGTTTTCCATCTGCACCACCATCAACACTCCCATGTGTCAGGGACTGTCAGGCACCAGGATCATGAAATGATTGAGAGTAGTTACTTCCCTCAAGGGTCAATGTGACAGCACCCGGGGCCCAAACAACAGGAGCATTTGTTATCTGTCACTGGGATTTAACTAGCTCGACTTTATCCTATACACAACTATTTAATGGTTTTCTCTAGTAAGTGCATTATAGAAGGTTTGCTTTGGGAGGTATTCAAGAAAATATTAACCTTACAATTAAAAGAACCTCAGTTAATCATGAAAAAACAATATAAATAATAAAGTCCAAAAGGAAAATATCTAAATCAAAATTCTGTCTTTTCCTAAGAAAAAAAGGAAAACTATTTTATTGCAGCATCTATTTCTATCCTCTATTAAAGATACATTCATCCTTCAATAACCATCTTTTGCCCATTTTTTTTTTTCAGGAGACTAGTTTTAGGGAATGTAAACACCCTGAGAAACATTTCACCCTGGTTGGAGAGAGGCAGTAAACACAAGAAAGTTAAAATGCACAGACATTAATACCATTTCTAAACCAGAAAAATCACAAGTCAGTGATTAACCGTCAAATGAACAAAGCAGTGCTTCAATTGACAAAGGAAAAGATGTGAACACTTTGATAGAAGATATATTTAAGCAAGATCTTCAAGGATGAGTAAAATTTGGACATAAAGGGGGCAGTAGGTCAAAGGCACTCACATGCAGACATATAATAGAAAGCATCATGTTTAAGCTGTAGGAGAATATTTGAATGCTCAGGGAGCAAGCAAATTTGGAGAAGCCGCAACATCAAGCTGGGAAACTAGATCTTATTCTCAGTAATGGAGAGCCTCAGGAGCCCCTGTAAGTGCTTGAGCAAACAAATGATACAATGAACTGGAATTTTAAGACATTAGTCTGGCAACCCTATGTAAGGATTAAATGGAATCAATAAACAAAAATACCCAACAGCACAATCATGAAGTAGCAATCTAAACTAGATCAGGGTCATGGACAATAGTGAGAGAAAGAAGGTACAAGATTTGCATAAAGAATGTATGTTATAAAAAACAAGACCAAATATCCAAGATAAACCAAAGAGACCATGGTGGGGAGGAGGGGGAGGAGGGGAGGGCAAAGACGGGGATAAGGGCAGAAAGAGCACAAGGGACTGAGGTGATGGTGCACAGGTGGAATGGTGGGTACTCCCTGGGGAATACAAACGTTGTCAAATATAAGTAATTAATTAAATAATAATTTTAAAAACAACAAAAATTCCATATGAAATTAAACTTTATCTCATTTAGAAAAGAAGAATGTATGTTATAAATTATACATATAACTTAACTTATAAGAAACCAAGAGAGTCACTGATTTCACATGAGCAAAAGATAGATATAATCACTAACACAACAGAAAATTCAAGTGGAAATCTAAAGTTTCAGAGCAGATGGAAACCCCAACAGTGAAACTAAAGCAGCAACTATCGAGTTAATATAGATACTGGCATATATTCTTTCAGAAAATAATCATAGTAAATATATTTTTAAAGAGTTTTTTATTATTATTATTATAAAGCAACTTGCATTCAGTGCAAAGAAATTTGGTATCAAAACAGAAAAAGCTTTAAATTACTCAGAATTCTACTACCCAGGGATGACTACTTTAATTAACACTGTGTGTAGTCCTTTGATCTATTTTCCTTTGTCAATAAAAATAAGAGGAAGGGTGGAGAAGGAAGAGGGAAAAGAATGACTAAGATTTATTGATTGTCTAGTGTCTGGTCTAGCACCAATCTAAGCTATTAACAGACATTAACAAAGTTATTCTTCACAACAAGCCTATGAAATAGATACTATTTTTGCAGACGGAGAAACTGAAGCCCTGAGAGTTTAAGAAAACTGCCTAAAGTAACACAGAGTTAGGCTCCAAACCCAGGCAATCCTGTCCAACCTGGCATCTTAACCCTCATGTGGACTGCCTCTTGCACTACATGCTTCTATAGTGTATATCAATTTAAACACCTAATAATAGAACCTATACTCATTAGCTCATTTTTAACGAAGTTGATAAATTTTGTTTCATAGAAACAGAAGAATTACTTAAGAAAACTCCATTAAAGGCCAAGGAACATACCAAGTGGCATCTTCTCTTTAAAATACTTATTTTCTGGATACCTATTCTTCCTTCTGTCTCTTAAGATTTATCCAGTTCACTGTTTTCAATTGTCAGGAGAGGCTATACTATGTTGCTGTAACAAGCAACCCAAAGCATCTTGCAGTTTACAACCACAACAAAGGTTTACTCCTTTCTCACAATTCAATTTGGAGGATCTATTCCATGACTTCTGACTCCAGAAACCAGGTTGATCACCCCAGAATACTGCCATTCCTAGGGCAGGGGAAAAAAAAGCCTGGTAGAGGTGGGGTAGGCTCATACCCTCCTCCCCCCTCCCCCACAATCCCCCCCCCCACATACACATACACATACACAATTCATTGGTCAGAACTTGTCTCAATATCCCATCCAACCACAAGGGGGCCAGGAAGTAGACTCTGACCGTGGCCTCAGAATGGGGGGGGGGGGGGGGGGGGGGCCANCCCCAGAAGGGGGGGGGGGGGGGGGCGGGAGCCAAACCTGAACACCTCTGACTTCACATTTCCTGCACACAGTTCACTTCCTGAGTTCCTGGATCCCTCAGGTGCAAACCATACCTTGACAGAGATTCTATTGCTAGTCTTTTTAAGGCAAGAAATGTCAAATCAAAATTAAATAGAGAATAAAGGTACCTTTAAGGCAGCAGTTTAACTTAATCGAACCATGAGTCCTTCATCTACAGATGAAGAAAATGAGGTCCAGAAAACATTAGTCCAAAGTTACCCCTAGACTAGTAACAGACTAACATCCAAGAGTTTTCTTTATTATTCCCTCAACAATTTCACAAAAAGCAATCTAGAAAAAGGTAGGCTTTACCTGTCATGATAGTTACCACTTGTATTCAAATCTATTAAAAATTTCAGTAATATTAAATTTTTTCAACAAAGTGCATTATGATAGCTCTTCATCTTTATGTTTCTTATTTTCTTTACCAGCATTTTATGATTTACAGTTTTATATTCTCTGACAAATTTTAATTACAATTCTGGGAAGTATATTCCTATGCCAGCAAAATGGGGAATTTGGGTGAATATATTTATGTGTATCCCCCAATGTTTTTCTTTTTCCTTAGCCCACATAAATTCAGTCATCTGAAAAAATAAATAAATTAAATCAGTAGTCATTCACCCACATGACTCCAGGGTCATTAGGCAGCAGACTATGTCACCCCTCATTATAGTTTAGGGAGGTAAACACGGGGCTCAGGTGACGGGCTACAGCCACCCCACACATACACACACACCCTGCATTCACAACATGTTAGGGCAAATTCTCAAATATAGTCTTCCACCTCCTAAGTCAATGTTCCTTCCACAACCCCATGACTTCAGGCTTCATTATTTTGGATGAGTCTTTTCATTGCTCTCGGTTCATTTTTCAGAGCTGAAAAGTGAGAGAGACTCAGCAGATCAAGATTTCCCCAATGGGTTTCAGAGAACACCAGTCTGAGATCATTGTGCAATTAAAAGTTTTGTGGTCATCTAAATTGGAGAAAGACTAAATGCCTCCTTCTCCTAGAGATTTATAGTGAATATCAATGAGTAAAGACTTTCTTAGAAGAATTTAAGAATTTCTCTAAAGAATTCCTTAAAAGAAATTCTGCAGTCAAGAAAAACCTTTAATGTCGCTGAGACCATTTCCCAAAATTATTTGGTAACAGCAATGTGTTATATGTCTAACCCTCACCAGCATCCTGTCTTCCTCTCTGATCATACTCCCTCATCGAGCTCCCTCTACTCCTGAAGACCAGCCTCAGCACCCCAATCTCTTTTTACTTCAGGCCGTTGGGCCTGTCACATCCTCTGCCTGGAGAGCTCACCTGCCAGAAGAGTCTTCCCAGCCACCATGCACTGCCCTATCACTTCCTACTTGATGTCCTTTTCCATCATGGCCTCTTCCTGCCTTAAGTCACATCCTGTACTGCCTGGGGCACAGAATAGAGGCTCCCCAAGACCAGGGTTTTGTCTTGCACATCGCTGCTACCCCCCAACCTAAAACACTGAGAAGAGAGAACAGTGATAAATATCTGTTGAATGGGTGAACTAATGAGCTGGTTAGTGAAGCCTATAAAACCGATGTCCTGTGAAACAAAGGGAATTGTTGTCTGATCAGTGACGTAAGTATCACCTAAACACTTGGTAGAAATTCAAATTCTCAGGCTCATGCTGGACTCACTGAACCAGGAAGTAGGGTCCAGAAAGCCAGCAATTTGAACAAGCCTTCCCAGGTGATTCTGATAATTACTGAAGGTGAAAACCACTGGTCTAGATTACCTTTAAGGTAAAGTCAGCCCCTGAAATTCTAGAATTCTATTACGTGTGAGCAATTCTCTTAAGGTCCTTTGAGCATTTTACAGGGGAATGGACTAATTTCTCAAATTTCCTTAAAGTCTTAGAATTACCATACATGGCAACATACTGCTTTTCCCTCCTATGGAAATAAAGCCCTAATTAACACACAATGTCCCACTGAGAATTAATCAGTTTAACAGCTACCTCAACACACTTGAGGGCCATTTTACCATCTGTTATAACTTAGAAAAAGCAGTTACCCTAGAACAATTAAAGCTCTCTCTAATAAAGGTTAACTTCCTTCAGAATAAGAAACACACATGCACACACACAAACACACAGAGCCTTTCTCATCATAAATTAATTCCTTGATTGTATCCCCAGTGATAATACAGTAAAGTCAATTAATTTTAATATTGAGAAACACTCTAGAGGATAATTTTTGTTCTCTCATATTTATCTATTTTCACTTTCTGCTAACTGAATATGGACAATGGGGTAATTTTCAATAAACGTTTTGCCAGAAGGTGTCGAATTAAACAAAGATTATTAAATGCAAAAAGCTAAGGATATAACTATCATTTACAAGTCACAACATCTTCTAGGTCCTCCACAATCTGGCACAAATGCTGTCCTGCTCTTTCTGGAAGATGCTCTATTCCTGCCAAACTGATAGATGTGCAGGCGCCACACTGTGATTTACACAATTCCCATCTTCCCTATGTCCATCATACCCCTCTCCTCCACTGGACAACACCCCAACTCTGTCCCTCAATAGACAACTAACCCAGACAACAACCCTTCTTGGAAATTTACAGCCGTGATGACAGCCTGCCCATTAGTCCAGGAGCCACCCTGGAGTGGACATCATCTGATATGTGTGCTTATCTCTTATAATCTCTAGTTTTAGGCTTCTTTTATTTTCTGAGTATATTTCCACATTGTTATTCATATTTGTGGGTGCCTTTTACAAGTTGCAGTCTCAGCATGACAAAGAAAACCAAAGGAAGGGAGTTGTCTGTTCCATAGTTACTAGCATGTCAAATGGGAGGCTCCCCAGTACACGCCCACATCTCAGGATGAGTGTGGAAATGATGCAGAAACAAAGGTGAGACGTTCCATGGGAGGCAAATCAGCCATATCAGAGACCAATTCATAGTTACCCCATCTGAAGGTCCTCCTGCCAGGGGAGACTTGACGTTTCCGGGCTCTTCAGTAAAGGCAAGGATGAGCCCCCACCATCACACAGTGCTTTATCAAGGTCACCATGCCCAGGCACCATATGTCAATTCCTCCTAGTCAGAGCGAATACTATCAAAATTCAGGCCTTGATGGTCCTAAAGGCAGCAAGGATGGGCCAACAAGGTGACTTGAGTTCACACCCTGAGACTCCTAGGAATCACTGTTGCAATGATTATTCTCCATTTAAGGACAACTTGTGTCCTAAAAGATTACTCGTCACTAGTCATACACTATCAGAAGCTAAATCCTACCACATGGCAAGCAACCATTCTCTTTAAAATACAGCTTAGAGCACAAGAGGATTTTATTTTTATTTATTTCAAAATAAACAAATTTTGAAAAGCCTCTCACTAGCAAATCCCAGTGGCCACCCTGTGTTCTCAAATATACTGCTATTGCAGTCCTAAAATCCCCAGAGGGAGAGCAAGAAAAGAAGTAGAGTCTCCTGTCTCCTGGTTCTCTCTCCCAAGACTCAAATTAAGCTTTCGTTGGACCTTCAAATCTCAACATAACAGCCAGTTCATATTTAAACCACTCAATTATATTAAATACATATAAAAATAGATTAAGTATAAGTATACATATATATATTATATTTATATTAAGACTAGGCAGAGGGGTAAAGTGCCATGACTTCTGCTGTGAGAAATGGCCAAGCTTACTTTCCATGGGATTCCAAATATGTTTCCCATAGATATAAGGTTACAAAAAGCACTCCAATTCACAGAACCACCCACGACAATCTACTTAATATACAATTTTATGCACCAGAGTTCCAGTATATGCACTCAAAATAAATCCCTTCCCTCTCCCCGTGACCACCCCCTCCCTAAAAGAAGTGACATCTAAAAGCATCTAGAAGTTTCCCCCTTGCTGGAAATGTCAGTTCCACAACAGCTTTGGGGAGGCCCAGGGACTGACTCACAGAAACTCAGAAATGTGGAAATTGAAGTAAGAAGAAACACATGGCAACTGGGGAACACGATACAAGACGAAGCCAAGTCATTCCTTTGAAAGGAAATTGTTGTTTCTGATAGGATTTCTCCACAACAGTTTCCAAACCTGTCAGATTAACAGTATCATCTGGGAAGTTTTCTAATAAGAGAGAAAGGAAAAGAGAGAGTACAGGTTTAGGGGCTTGACCACTCTCCTCGAGAGTTGAGTAGACTCCTCAGACATGCTTAAGAATCCCACCTTAGGGCTTGTGACATCAGAATTATATATCAGTATTGCATTTTATATGTCACAGTTTTCAAACATCCTTTAAGGTTAGCTGACACATCACTTCCTCTGAAGGATCCCTGTTTAAGTACCTCTTCTGCAATGTAATACCATGTAGTTTCCTTTATTTACTTACTATGATTTGTAATTTCTTATCATTTACTTGTTTATTGTTTGTCTTCCCCATTAAACTAGGTTCCCCACTAAACTAAGAAGACAGTCCTGTTCCTTGTCATACCCCAGAATCTAGTTCAGAGTATGTGCCTAAAATCCCTTAATAAATGAAAGAATATTGTATTCAGTTCTCTCACTTCATCTCATTGCCAGGTCTAAAATATTTGCAAGTTAATGGGAGGAACCAGAACAGCTGTGAGGCTCAAGCTCACATGGTGATTAAGCGGCAGGACCACGTCTAACACCAAGACTCGGGCTTCACGTGCCCACTCCACTTCTTCCTCTTCTCCCACACTGCCTCCCTTCAGAGCACACCAAAACGCAGCTCCAATTTTTCATATCAAACTTAACTGAAGAGACGGTATCTGTATCTCAGAGTATTTTTTCAATTGGATACATATAGCAGGGAACAGCATACAAATTTAAGGTGCATACTGTGTTAGTTTGACACATTTACACACTATCATCACCATTACATTCATAGAATGTCATCACTATAATTTGCATTTATCACATTACATAATTAAAGTACAATATTATTGTCTATGTTCATTATATTGTGCATCAGCTCTCTGTGACTTATTACTCATTATGAATTTGTGCCCTTCAACAGCGTCTAATTCTCCACCCCTCTTAAAAACTTGTATTTTTTGTATGAAAGGCAATTGTGCAACTCAAAAGCACAAACCCCTGGGAGTTTATTTCAAACCCCTAAACACAGTCTATCACTTAACAAAAAAACAATCTATTTGATATATGATGTAGGGTAAGAATATGGAAGTTCACTGGATTCTGTCTTGATAAATTCTAGTTCTAATAAGAAAAATGCATGTTATGAGAGGAAGATGAGTTAGCTACAAAGAAATTTCTCAAAACACTGAAAAATTTTCTGGATGGAAAGAGAGGAATGCACATTTAACAAAATCTTGACTATAAAGGGGAATTAATGAATTAAATATAATGAGTTCATTCCAATCTATGATACTTCCTATTTATAGAAAACTAAAATCTAGAAAGAAGAAATTCTGAAAATCCATCAGACAAAAACTTGACAATGTTGAAATGACTAAAGTGAGCATTAAAAACTCTGGCTTTAATAATACTGAAATTAGAAACTTGTCCATCAGTAATACTTCATTATCACCAATTTTGACATATTTATCCCATTCCTGGAGGATTGATAATTAATGGCAACACGGCTTTAGATTATACAGTCACTAGCAGAATCATCTATTGAACCTAATGTCACACTGGCTGGCAATCTTTTTTAAAAGAAATCAATGAATTTTTCAAATTACATTGACATGAAGTATCGTGAACAAAAATCTCTGATGAAGGAATGCAAAGAGAGAAGGGGTCACAACAAATTAGGTAATAAAATCAGTGATAAAATATCCAGCCATTTAAAAAAAAAAGTTTTTACTGAGTAACTAAATTAGCAAACAGCAATCCTAGTAAGCATTTGACTGCAGACCTCCTAGGTCTCTTTGGAAACATTAATTTACATTGACTCACATTAGAACAGTCAAAAGACTTTAAATCAGTAGGAGTAAATTAAAACAAAGAGTAATAATCGCCCATTACTGTTTTAATATCCTGAGAAGGTCCCAGTGGGAACCTATGGACTAGATAGTAAACTTGACTTGTGACATCAGTGAAAGGATTCATAACCCTCGAATTAGAATCACAAATAATGCCAAATAAAAAAAGCCATTCATTAGCCAGTTTCTGTGATAAAAGAGAAATAAATATCTGGAATTAGAATATATCTGAGAAGGCTGGACATGCTACTAAAAGTTAAAAGTATATTTTTATAATCACAGCTAAAATAATTAATAATAAAGAAAAATCCTTAATATAATATAAAAAATTTCCCATCCCGTCTGAATAAACTACATATTCTAAGTTTTATTTTTTTTTTACATAACAGCTTTTCTTAAAGCAAGGTAAACCTAACAGGTTTAAAAATGAACTGGTATATGTCAAATCAACACATTAAATGAATGCACAATAATCAAAATTTTATGTTTTGGCCAATAATTGAGATGGAGTAACCATTAATGTTTTAAATAACTGAAAGGCTATCAACACCAGTGAGGGAATAGAATGCTTTTCTCTTTTTTTTTTTTTTTAAGATTTACTTATTTATACATATTAGAGCTGAGGTACAGGTCAGAGTCCAGGGCAGTGAGAGGATTCACCAGAGACAGAGTGGGGAGCAGAACAGGCAGACTGACTGAAACACACTGCTGAGGGGAGAAGAGGGTGGGACAGGAGAGGTCTGCTGAGCCATGTGGGTCCCCTCCCTGGCCAGAGGCAGGGATCGAACTCATGCTGCAGTAGCTGTGGTTTGCTTCACAGTGCGTTGCTAAACCCACTGCGCCACCAGGAAGGCCCTGAAATGCTTCTTTTTTAACCTAAATATAACTGCTACTGTAGCATGTGAAGATTTTGTTTGGTAAATGATTTAAAAAAAAAAAAAGACAATCTATTAGAATATAGTCAAATATGTCAAAAGAAAATTATAAAGGCCTAGAATCATTTGACTCATTTAAAATTAGCATAGTGGAACATTTAAACCCTCTGCCTTCCCAGGGCTACTTATACAACCATGATTATAATTACTATATCATCATTATTATGCCAAGTTAATTATTATTATTATATATTTCCATGTCCTGAGATACAGTTACTGACCTGAGGTGTTGTTTGGGAGGTTTAGGGAGAGAGGGAAAGAGAGTGTGCATGTGTGTTTGTGTTTTGCTTTTGTTCTTGTTTTTTGCCATGGGGTGAGCATCCCTCCCATGCCCTGCCCCCTGCAGCTCAGTAAGTAGCCTCATCAGCATGTTGATGGACAAGGTGAGGGCAGCACAGCACGAAACACAGCAGTGGCCGCTGACTCATAGGAAGCCATGATCACAGGCCTCTTTAATACAGCGTTCTGCTGAACCCATGAGCTCACAAGTTACAGATACAAGATAACCTCGGCCAGGAATAAGAGTTGTATGCAGTGCTGCACTTGCATGTGGCTTAAATATCAGCATTCCACACCAGAACAGGGGAAATCCAGTGTCGCTGATCCAAACAGAGGCTCAGAAAGCTTGAATGGGAGAGATGGATGGATGGGTGGATGGATGGATGGATGGATGGATGGATGGATGGATGGATGGATGGATGGATGGATGGGTGGGTGGGTGGGTGGGTGGGTGGATGGATGGATGGATGGATGGATGGATGGATGGATGGATGGATGGATGGATGGATGGATGGATGGATGGATGGATGGATAGGTAGGCAGACAGGCAGACAGGCAGGCAGGCAGATAGATAAATATAGGAACTGGCCAAGCTGCAAAGAGAGTCATCAAGAGTGAGGCTTAGCATTCTGGAAAAGTCATAATTAAAATGCAAGGAAATCACCCACTAGAATCCACAGGACCACAGCAGTGAGAAGGCACCAGGCAGTGAGCAGAAACGGAGGTGCTCGGGCACAGCAAGCTGGCTGAGAATGTAGGGTAAAAAGTGGAGTCTGCATAGATTGTCTAAAACACTCGATAGTTGTTGTAGACATTAATGGCTTAAAAGTGGACAGGAAGAGAACTGGAGGGGTCCTGTTTCATTTTCCACCATAAAGATCAAAGAAAGAACAATAAACTGCTAATTCAACCATCACCTGTGATATCAAGGCACAAGTCACACACTTCATTGCTAGGACTTCAAACTTCATTTCAGACATCACTTTCATGGTTTAATATAAAATCTTTTATGAGAAATTAAACATAGTAAAATCAATTAATTCACTATGATTAGAGCGAGAGGGAAAAATAAAGAGGTTTTGATAATAATCTACTAACATTTACCCTGGAAAATAAAAATTAGAAGAACTGTAGAAGGTCTACTCCAGCAATAGCAAGTTAAGGCCATACCTCTGGGAAGCATAATGAAGCAACACCCTCAAAATGTAGCTATTTATTCTACCATTTAGGTTTTTCTCCTATACCCCTACATGCACACATGCACAAGCAAACATGTCTGTGCTCTATGAGACAAGTTGGGTAAAAAGGCTCATGCCTCTATTTCCAAGACATTAAATCTCTACTCCTTTATATAATCCATTTCTTCTTCCCATCCATAATAAATCAAGATAGCTATAATTGTTCTTCCCTTGAGGCTCATGTCAGAAACCACAAAAAACTCCAGAGTTACCATCACACACAACCAGAACTCACTGGTTGGAGACCTAATCAGGGATTCTTAAGTCTAGAATAGGACAGAAAAAAAGCACAAAGATAATCCACAAGCATATGTGTTTGGGGCTACCTCCCATGCTCCTTAGCAATTAAACTTGATTATAGCCAACAATTCCCATCACATTTATCAGAAACCCTTAGCAAAAACATCTCATCAGGAAACTATTTATAACCCAAAAGTTCTTTCTTCTTTCTCCCCTGGTCATTCTTTACTTGTAGGGAGAATAACAGGGACACTTTGGGACACTCCAGACCCAAAGACGCACAGAGATCAAGCTGTGTATGGAGTGAAGGGGTAGGGCAGGGGAGAGAGACACAGGAGGAGGTGAATATCTCCAGAAGAGGCATTGGCCAGCCAAGAGTAACTTGATGTAATGGAAGCCATATATCTCCTAACTCAGAGTAAGGCTAACACATAATGATCCCAGCAAGTGCAGTCAACAGGAGCACACTCACCAAACAAAGCTTATGAGGCAGGCAACCTGTTCAGAAAAATCCACAAGAGAAGATGTACTCTGCTAGCTACAACAAAAGTTAACACCACTCTTTTTCCTGAAGAGGATTAGTCTTTTTAAACATGACAGCCCACTGTTTTTGAGTGCTTTATCATGTGCCAAGTCTGGTCCTGCTTTAAGTGCATCACAAAAGTTAGCTCACACTTGGCTCACTATGATCCCCGTGATAATAAAAGGAGTCAGGCAGACACAGGCCACAGAACTGCCTGAGGTTACACCACTGGCCATGACAGAATTGGGACTTGAACCCAGACTCCCAGCTCCAATAGCTATACTCTTAACTACAAGACTCAAATGCCTGTAGTATGCTTACTTCTGGAATCATATCACAGTAGATCCAGAAGAAATGAGAGGGTATGGCCTAGAAACTCTAGTTCAGTTCCATCAATAAAAATATGAAAACTGGTCCTCCCTGGTGGCACAGTGGATTAAGCAACGCACTATGAAGCAAGCTGCAGTCACTGCAGCACGAGTTCGATCCCAGCCACCGGCCAGGGAGGGGACCCACATGGTGTGGCAGACCTCTCCTGCCTTGCCAGCTGCTACCCTCAACAATGTGTGTTTCAGTCAGTCTACCTGTTCTTCTCCCCACTCTGTTCCTGGTGGATCCTCTCACTGCCCACACCTCTGGCCTGTACCCCAGCTCTTGTATGCATAAATAAATAAATCTTTAAAAATATATATATATATGTGAAAACTGAAATCTTGAGATAGCAACTGACTGACTAGACTTTACACCCAGGTCATTCAAACTGTCCAGAATAGATGGTGCTAAATAAATAGTCAAACTATATTATAAGCTCCTTAAGGACCATAAGGAGGAAATTCTTATGGTTAGTCTTTAAAATACAGTATGAAATATGTAACAATTTTCATCCTCTAGTGCTCTAACCCTAGATTAGACTAGAAGTTTCCTGGTATGTTCAAACTAGATCATTTTATTGAAAACGAAACAGATCCTGAAAGGTCACATGATTTGGTAAGAGTCAAACAGTAACTGTTACAGGGCACCCCTAATATAAAATGGGTTTGCCTGACTGGGTCCTCACCCGCGCGCTCAAACGGCACTTATAACGCCCCAACTGCAGGCACACACAACAAAGGTTAATAAAGGGTTTTATTTACAAGGGAAGGAGAAATAGCATAGTGAATAACACAAGGGGAAGAGAGGGATACAGATCTGTAAATATCCTACCAGTTCCTTGGAGCTGGAACCCAAGGGTGCGCTGAGAGCTGACTCCCAAGGAAAAAGGACCCCCCAAGGCCCACGTGTCTGCTTTTATATTCAGCCTGGCTGCTCAACTCCACCCCCTCAGGTCCCAGTGATGTGCTCTTCAGTAATGACCTTATGAGATTTGTAGTCCTTGGATCTTGTAGGTCTAGAATGGGGGTCGAAGTCCATAACCTATTTGTATAATCCATTCAGGAGGGTCTTTCCCCCTAACATAATTACAGCTGAGTTTGTGTCAAATTACAATTTGACCACCTATGTATGGTTGAATATATCTACAAGAATAAATGATCTAGAAGATTTCATTCCTAAACTAGTCATTCCCAAAAGTGGTACGAGATCTCACATAAGTGACACATACATGTTCCATGAGAATCCACATGAGGTCTGGTTGTAGAACCTCAGAGGAAGGGAAAACATGCATTTTATAGGAGACTATTGCATCCCCCACCCCAGGAAAAAAACAAAAACGAAAACCTGAATCTAGTCATTGAGAGTGGCACCAATCTTACTCTTCCTTTCTTGAATTTAGCCACCATTGCTCTCACCAATCCTATTTAAAGAAATTGAAACACAACTTTCTTTTGAGTTTCCTAACAAAGAAATAACTTTAGACATCTTAAAGAGCAGCAAAACTAAATGTTGGAATTGTTATTCTAAGATCTATAGATATATAGACACACAGGGCCTCCCTCGTGGCACTGGGTTAAGTTGCAGCACTATGAAGCTATCAGCAGCCACTGCAACACAAGTTCAATCCCCGACCAGGGAGATGACCCACATGGCACAGTAGACCTCTCCTGTCTTGCCTGCTGCTCCCCTCAGCAGTGTATTTCAGTAGGTCTGCCTGTTCTGTCTCTGGTGAATCCTTTCAACCCCTGCACCTCTGGCCTACACCCCAGCTCTTGTATGCATAAATAAATAAACTAAATCTTTAAAATATATATATATATAGACACAAACATTAAAGTAAGTTTTTCCTCATATGAAAATTTTTGGATTTTGCTCATCTTGTTCAAAGTTGCTGGTACCCTCCACCTGAAGGAAAGCCATTAAAATGCAGCTCAAATCAAGAAAGTTTCCGCCTTCCAGCTGGAACTCAACACCAGGGACAAAAGTAAACTTCTAGACAAAACACTAGATAATGCAAAGACACTTTGCAAATGAGGAGAGTTGGCCCACTCTCCTACATTCATTGATCAGAAGTTGATTCAGTCTGAAAGACTAGGGTCTGGAATTCCCTACACATAGTCTTGTTCACTCCAATTTCTCCCTTCTTAACTTACAAAAAAAAAAGTACATTACAGTTTCTTTGCCCTTCCAAAGAATGTATGCAAGGCCAAAAAAGTAGAAATGCACCTGACAAGACCAAAACCTACTATTATTATTGGTAAAGTATTAAAGTTACAAATCCCCATATACTAGAAAATCAGAAACTATACAATTCAAGTTCAGATTATATAATTGCACCCTGCTGAAAATATTAATTCCAAGAATATGCTCTTTACTTTGAAGCACCTGCCTTTGTAGTTATATGAGTAACCAGGATTAGCATTTCTTGCAGGGTGACAGTTTTGCAAGCAATCACAACACCCAAGAGAGGAAGGAAACTCTGAATTTACCATCAGATAACACACAGCTGCCTGAAAAAGAGCAAAGGGAATAACTGATTCCCCCAGGGACAGCTGTCACTTGGTGAGAATGCTGACGCCCTCAGGGGACGAAGGAAAAGCTCGAGAGACTACTCCCAGTGTCTCAAGAAAAGGCAGAATCCGACACTCCTCTCCAGACCCAAGTCCCAAGTGTACAAGCCTATCAAGCTAAAATGAAAAAAAGCACAGAACCAGAGTACTTAAGGAATCTAAGAAAACACTGACCTTAGCTCCTATCTCCTTTACAAATAATGCAACTAAGAAACTCAGCCAAAAGAAGGCCAAAAGTTAAAAAAATTTTCCCTCCCCACCTCTCTCCACAAGGTTGATGGCTAGAACTCAGACTAAGGAATGATGACCTTGAGTGCTGGTTTTGCCACATTTTAGATGACCTTGAATAAATTATTTAACCTTGACTTATCATCTATAAAATGTGAAAAATAAAAGTAGCTGCCTAGTTTTGACAGGGGTGCCAAGACTAAATAATGGGGAAAAGAGACCCTTTTCAACAAATGGTCCTGCTGTGTGGAAATCTATAGCACAATGCCTGGCATATATGGCACACAGTAAATGTTTTTGTTTACTATATCCATGGGCAAAATAATAATGTGGGACTGTTACCTTATAAAATCTACAAAAATGAACCCAAATAAAATTAAAGCCCTAACTTTCAGTTAGTCTTTCAGACCTAAAACTACTACTCTGCTAGAAGAAACCATGAGGGGAAAGCTATAGAACATTGGATTGGGCTGTGATTTCTTAAATACAACACCAAAAGCACAGACAAAAAGTCAAAAACAGACAAATGAGACTACACCAAACTTAAAAACTACTGTGTATCAAGGAAAACAATCAACAGAGTAAAAAGGCAACCTATAAAAAGGCAACAGAGTAAGGCAAGAATAAGAATATAAATATATGTGGTGTGTGTGTACATATATACCATATATATGTATACATATGGTAAGGTATTAATACCAAGAATATATAAGGAACTTCTCCATTCAATAACAAAAATAATAGTCTGAAAAAAGCTTAGACATTCTCTAGGAAAGAGACACATGAAAAGATGTTCAAGGGCCTCCCTGGTGGCACAGTGGGTTGAGCAGCGCACTATGAGGCAGACTGCAGCCACTGCAGCACAAGTTCGATCCCTGCTGCCGGCCAGGGTGGGGACCCACATGGCGCGGCAGACCTCTCCTGTTGTGCCCGCTGCTCCCCTCAGCAGTGTACCTCTGTTGGTCTGCCTGTTCTGCTCCCTGCTCTCTGTGGTGAGTCCTCTCACCCCCCTACACCTCTGGCCTGTATCCCAGTGCTTGTATGCATAAATAAATAAATCTTTAAAAAAAAAAGAAAAGATGTTCAAAATCACTAATCACTAGGGAAATACAAATCAAAACTACAATGAAATATGTTTATTACCTCACACTTACCAGGATGGCCACTTTCAAAAGAACAATAAAAGTTTTGATGAGGATTCAGAAAAGTTGAAACCCTTGTACACTCTGGTGGGAATGTAAAATGATACAGCTATTACAGAAGACAGAAAAAAAAGTTCCTCAAAAATTCAAAAGAATTACCTACTTTTGAATATATATCCAAATTGAAAGCGCGAAAACAAGGAGATACTTACTTAGCCCTCACAACACAGTCATTCACAATAACCAAGTGTCCATCAACAGAAAACCAGATCAAGAAAATGGAAAGACAAAAATCCTGTCACATGATACAATATGGATGAACCTTGAGAACATTAATCTGAGAAAAGAAGACAATCACAAAAGGACAAATTCTGTGTGATTCCACTCATATCAAGTATCTAAAGTTCCTAAAGAGTATGAACAGAATGGGGTTGGGCTGGGGTAAAGTGGAATTAGCGTTTAGAGTTTCTGTATTTTAAGGTGAAAAGGTTCTGGAAATCTGTGGCATAATAATATGAATAAACTTAATAATATTAAGGTGGACATTTAAAAATGGTTAATGGTAAATATAATATCATGAACCTGTTATCACCAAAAAAAACAATAGCTGCCAAATAGGGTTTTCTGAGGATAAGATAAAACAATTAGAACAATGACTGGCACATATTAAACATTTTTATTTAATATACTTGCTGTTAAAACTATACTGTTAGACCTACATTTGAAAACTTGTTTTTTTAGTTAAGTAAGCTCGCATTTCCTTTCAAAAGAAATTCTAGATTGTATAACTTCTCATTAAATCTACTTTCCATCTCCTCTTAAGGTCCAATTGTTTGGTTGATGAACTGCTTTAGAGTGCTGATTAATTGCTTTGTGACTTTCCAGAATTCTTCATCTTGATGTTTTCTTTCCTAAAGCAGCCACCACTAAAACAGAGCCCAGATTCAGAGGGAAATGTCGTGCCACTCCCCTTAGGTGTGTACACGTTCACACACTCTCTCTCTCTCTCTCTCTCTCTCTCACACACACACACACACACACACACACAGATCATCCCCTTGTCAAGGGTTACAGTATTTCCAACTCCAAATATATGGTCCAGAAAATCTCTGTAGTTAAAATTTTCTTTAGTAGTTTAATATTATCATCTCTTTCTGGTTTTTTCTCTTAAAATTTCTTTAAACTAACAGAAACTACAGCCACAATAAAATTTTATTTTAAAACCATGGAAACCTTCCTATTTTTACTCCCACTAAAAATAATCTACTATAGTATTGTACAGTGTGTCCTAAACTTTACAATATAGTACAGATACTATGGTATGTAACGAGCAATGATGTAGCAAGGGGGAGTGCACCATCAATTTATATTTCCTGTCCTTTTCTTGCTAGAAGACAGATTTTTCATTGGTCTCCTCTGTCCAAATGGTCAATGCTTTTAGATTCTATCACCTAGCAATTTCTACTTCTAGTTCCAAGATATAAAAAATATAAGATACTGAGTAATCTGAATGCTTAAGATAAAAAAATTTCAAGCATAACAATAGCAATTCTTAGTAGGATAATTCTTTGTTGTAGGTACCTGTCCCATGCACTAACCAGAATACTACTAAATGCCAGTGGGCCTCTTCCATGTTAAGAAATCGAAAATGACTCCAGACATTATAGTTGGGGTTAAGAATTACCCCTAGTTGAGAACCACCTGTATAACCTATGCAGTTTCGATAGGGAACTGAGATTTAGAACGTGCCACAGTCGAGTACTGTAAATGGTTCTGGAGGAGGAGGACCACACAGCTGTGGAATTCACACTCCTTTTTCTCTAGAATGGGGAGAATTTAGTGTGAGATCACTAGATACTGCAGGAGCCCCCAACACAGCAGAAACACATCAACATGGACCCACAATCTCCATTTCCAAATATTCCAGTCTCTTTCCCCCAGACACTCTAGGACAATTCAAACACCCAGACATGTGTCTTCACTTCCACTTCTCTCTCTGAACGTTTCATTCCAGTATGCCTACTCTCAAATCCATTTAGCCCCAATTTTTATTTTCCAGCCTCCCTATTCTTTTTATTTAAGTTATACCCAAAAGGAATGACTTCAAATTGCTATGTAGTTGAAAAAAGTCACAGTGGAGGTTGAGGTACATGTCAATCTCTATGTGTCAGAAGGTTGTATAGTCCAGAGAGAAATGACACTATATATCTAAGGGCTTGTCTTAAATTCCACTTACCTAGCATTAATTTATTTTCATACAGGTGAGTTTGTAATCTATAAATAATCTATTTAGACTCTGTACTAGTTGGATGTATGACTTGGGCAAATTCTTTTATCTTTTTACCTCAACAGCTATTTGTAAGTGTACAGGTAAATAGTGTTAAGTATATTCACATTGTTATGCAAAAAATCTCCAGAATTTTTATCATGCAAAACTTAAATTCTCGGGGCCTCCCTGGTGGCGCAGTGGGTTAAGCAACGCACTAAGAAGCAAACAGCAGCCACCGCAGCACGAGTTCGATCCCTGCTGCCGGCCAGGGAGGGGACCCACATGGTGCGGCAGACCTCTCCTGCTGTGCCCGCTGCTGCCCTCAGCAGTGTGCTTCTGTTGATCTGCCTGTTCTGTTCCCCGCTCTGTGGTGAATCCTCTCACCCCCCACCTCTGGCCTGTACCCCAGTGCTTGTATGCATAAATAAATAAATCTTTAAAAAAAAAAAAAACTTAAATTCTCTACCCATTAACACTCCCCATTCCTCCTTCCTCCTAGCCTCTGACGATCACCCTTCTCCATTCTGTCACTAAGAATCTGGCTACCACAATTAAAAGAATAAATTATTTTAAAAATAAATTAAAATTATGTTTTTTAAAGTATCTGGCTACTCTTAGAACTTTAAAGAAATCATACAGTATTTGTCTTTTTGTCACTGGCTTATTTCACTTAGCATCATGTCCTTGAGATTCATCCAGACTATAGATGCAAGTGTTACAATTTCTTTTCTTTTTAAAGCTGAATTAATATCTTATTATACACATATGCCACATTTTTATAGCTATTCATCCTTCGATGTCACTTGGAATGCATCCACTTCTTTATTATGTATAAAGCTGCTGTGAACAGGAACTCAAATATCTCTTTGAGTACCTGCTTTCTTTGGGATGTGTACCCAGAGGTGGAAATGTAGGCTCACATGACAATTATTTTTAATTTTCGAGAAACTACCATGTTGTTTTCCATAGTGCAAATCCTTGCAGTCTGGGTTTCTTTGCCTGTCAAATGTTCATTTTCACAAAGGGGGCTAAATAAAATGATCTTTAGGACATATCCTAGCTAAACTGTCACTGCTAGAGACAACTCAGCCAACCAGTCCTGTTGGTCCCTTTTGTTTCATCACCTTTTGCAAAGAAAAAAATATCTGATCCTCACTCTACACAACCACTTCCAATATGCCAAAACCTTACATTTGCCTGTCACCAAACACCTGATTCAGTGCTAAAATTACTAGATTGTTTACAAATTAAAAAGCAAAGATAAGTGCATGGGCTTGTTTGTTTTTCCACCCACCAAAGAGCCATACAAGTGAGTTTACCTGGGGTTGCAAGCTCACAGACTTAACCTCTGATCTACTAAGTTCCACCAAACTGAGAAATTCGTCAATACAGAGCTTGGGGTGGTGAAAGGAATGAAGACAGTGGTGCTTCTCTTGGTTAATAACAATATGAACACCATTTGTCCAAAGTCACCTTCTCCCACTGAGCTCAGTACTGATCACAATGGCACACAATTATGAAATTTTAAAAAAGCAGCTGCTGTTTATGAACTACTCAGAACTGACATCTTGCTTTTGAAAATGCAGTAGGAGATGGTGGGTTCTTCCTGAGGAAGTAGAACTTCAATCAGAGGCAGGTTTCGCCAGCTGTGACTCTAACCCCAAGTCCCAAGAGAGACTGCCCACCTGTGTAAAGAGCCAAAGAGCTGTGGTCTTTAGACTGTTGCTCCAAATATAGTTCTTCTGCCAGAAGTGCTAACCTCAGTGGGAGGATATGATAAATGCAGAATCTCTAATTCCACCTCACCTCTGACAAAAGCAGATCTGAATTTTTATGGGGTCCCCCAGTGATGCTTTTATATGTTAAAGTTTCAGAAAATGCCATTTTGGCTTCTTTGTTTTTTTACAAATACTAAGTTATTTGTATTAATGTTTATTTACAACACTGCATGTTATCTAAGGATATAGATTCATACCTCTTCTGATGTTACCAAACAACACCCACCACTAAAGCACCTTTGATTCTCTACCATTGTCTACTGAGACCCTCCACTTCTGGTAGCCTCAATTTTGCAGTCAGATTTCTAGGGTTTATTTTGGCATAGTTGTTTCTGTTCCTTTACGTTTTTTTTTATAGTCCACATATGCATGACACCACCAAGTATTTGTTTTTCTCCTGACTTATTTCACTTATCATAATCCCTTCCAGTTCAATCATGTTGTCACAAATAGGAATACTTCTTTTTCATGGCTAAGTAGTATTCCACTGTGTATATATGCCACAACTTATCCACTCATCAGCCAGACTGTGTTGTACCACATACATAACAAAATTTATAACACTGTGAGGGAAGAGGTCAATAAAATTGGCTTGAAAGCTTTACTATAAATACTACTAGTTTACAGATGGACTGAACAAATTAATGCACAACCCAATCTTCTTTTCCACTGTCAGGTAGTAAACCCTTTTGCTTTTCAATGAAAGTCTATTTTTCAGGATCTTTTACTGATTAGTTTGCCTTAGAAACCAAAAGTGACCACAAGGAATATTATATAAATTCAACAATTGCTAAGAATACATTCTGTCCCAGGTATAGGCGAAACTCACAAACATCCTTCAAGAACTACCCCAGGTCACAGATACTGAGCTATTCTCGCTCTGGACACTGCATCTTTCTCCATGCATCCTGGATCATTTCCTCAAATCTCTCAATCAACATTCTCCCTCATGTTTGTTTTTAGTGGAGATTATTTTTTTATGTATTCATGATTTATACAGAGTCTACTTCCCAAAAGGATTTTCTGTGGCTTACAAAGATGAACACATTTGTCAACAAGACAAGCAAAACTAAAGCAGAATAAAACATTAGTCTTAAAGGAGAGTGTATATTTCCACTTGGCTTTCCCACACCTCCTATCACCACCCTTCCCCAGAAAAGGGGGAGGGATTAACGTGACTGGATTTGAAAGTAACCTGAGATTCTCAGCTCAACAACTCTTTTTTGTCTCTAGGGAGTAAGTATGCACAAGAGAAGTAAAAATTCTGGCTTGATCCATGTTGGTGTATGTTTAACCTATGCAACCCCTGACTTTGCCCACATAGGGGGACCCGGGTATGCCAAGCTGTTGGGGAGCCAACCTTGCCTGTGGCTGAAGGGGTAAGTCTATTTGCCACTTAGGTTATTAGAAGGTCCATTTGCACAAAGATATGCTACATTCTTCAACCTTGCTTTTTGCTTTAAAAAATGGTATTTTCTCCCCTCATGCTTTTTCTTCAGACTTATTTCTCAATTAACTCAGAAGTCAAGTGAGGAGAATCAGGATTATTTATTGGACTCTCTCAAAATGCCAACAAGCAGATCAGGAAAATTGGGGCCACAAGGCATTTGGATTACTAATATTGATGGGGATTTTGGGGAGAGTCCTGCATTTTAAGAGGCCACTCAGCACTCACTCCACTCTCATCTCATTTGCCTTCCTCTCTGATTCAGACTAAAAATTCTAAAACTGACCTTCCCCAAAATCACATTTGCTTGAAGTGGCTAACAGAGTATTCTAGTGAACAGGAGTTACTTGAGAAGAAGCAGGGGCTGCTTCCTTCATTTTCTACTTCTGTGAGGAGCAGGCTGTAATCCCTGAGACACAGTAGCCACTGCAAAGAGCCAGCAGGAAGAGAGGGCAGCTGGCATCACTCAAGGCTGTACCAGCCCAGCCCTTGACCGACTACCCAGCAGGCTTGTTGAATAAGATGATAAGTGATAAATGACCAAGTTACTAAAGCCACACATACACTTGGTGATATGGTTCTAAAAAACACTGACCTAGAAGCTCTGTATGTGTGTTCATTTTTATTAATATAATTTTAATATAATTAGATTTACAAATATAAAATATAATTTTAATATAAAAATTTATTTAATTTAATATATAGTAAGACTTTATAAGTAAAATCTTATATAAAGATATAAAGTGTTCTATATAACATTGCTAAAATGTGATCAAGATTTTCCCTTATAGGGCCTCCCTGATGGCGCAGTGGTTTGAGCAACGCACTATGAAGCAAACTGCAGCCACTGCATCAGGAGTTCGATCCCTGCCCCCGCCTGGGAGGGGACCCACATGGCGCAGCAGAACTCTCCTGCCTCGCCCACTGCTCCCCTCAGCAGTGTGTTTCAGTTGATCTGCTTGTTCTTTCTGTTCTGTCTCTGGTGACTCCTCTCACTGTCCTAGACTCTGGCCTGTACCCTAGCTCTTGTACGCATAAATAAATAAATCTTTAAGAAAAAAAAAAAGATTTTCCCTTATAATGTTTCTGAGAAGTGACTTCTTTTTTTTTCTCACCATGATAAAAAAAGATATGTTTACCATGTGTTATCACCTCACACCTGTGAAAATGGCTCTTATCCAAAAGACAAGAAAGAGCAAGTATTGGAGAGGATGTGGAAAGATGGGAACCCCCGTACACTGCTGGTGGGAATGTAAATAGATGCAGACATTATGGGAGGCAGTGTGGTGATTCTTTAAAAAAATAAGAAATAGAAATTTCAGACAATTGAGTTATCCTATTTCTGGTCATTTACTGGAAAACTATAAATATTCTAATTTGAAGAGATATAGACACCTCCGCATTTATGGCAGCATTACTTACAATAGTGAAAAGCTGGTAACATGTAAGTGCCCATCAACAGATGATTAAATAAAGAAGATTTGGTATACATACACAGTTGAATAGTACTCAGCTATTAAAAAAAAGATGAAATTTTAAAAGTTGCAACAATATGAATGGATCTGGAACTTATTATGCTTAGTGAAATAAGCAAGCAGAGAAAAGACAAATACTGCATGATTTCATTCATATGTGTACTGAAGAAACAAGGCAAATGAATGAACTAAATAAAACAAAAGCAAACTTTTAGACTATAAAAACAATTAGTGGTTACCAGAAGGGAAGGAAACAGGAGATTGGAAAAAAAATGGATAAAATGAATTAACTGTATGGTAAGGAGAGAATTGGACTTTCAGTGATAAACATCATAATATGTATATAGATATTGATTTTTAATGATGCATACCTAAATCTTAGATACTGTTATAATGCGAGGTTACTTCAATTTAAAAAATATATTTTTCAGAGCAATAAGGTCAAATATAGAGAACAAATATATAATAATGTATGTGTGTATATACACATATATAATATTCAGATAAAATTTTGATAAATTAATTTTAAATTCACTCTTCTTCTAAAAGACTAAGGAAATGTTAAAAAAAGAAAAAAAGCAGCAGCCACCAGGCACTTATTTTTATAATAGCAATATTCTGAGTATGTCCTTAAACTGGTTCTTATTCAAAAAATGTCCTGCCACAGTCTGTATGGATAAATAAAAACCGAATGGTGTAGGGGCCTCCCTGGTGGCACAGGGGTTAGGTACTGCAATATGAAGCCTTGCTTTCAATCCCGGCCATGCAGGGGACCCACATGATGCAGCAGACCTCTCCTGTCTCTCCCACTGCTCCCCTCAGTAGTGTATTTCAGTCGATCTGCCTGTTCTGTGCCTCATTCTGTCTCTGTTGAATCCCCTCACCCCACACACCTCTGGCCTCTACCCCAGTTCTTATATGTATAAATAAATAAATCTTTAAAAAAAAAAAAAAAAAAAGACTGACGGGTGTAGCTGGGACACCACAGACCTCTCAAATTTCAAAAAACCTTTTGTTATATTATACTAGGCATTACATAAATGTTCATACATTAAAGAAAATGGTCATCAAAGATTGACATGCCCTAGTGATAAAACTGTGGGTTCTCAGGAAATTCAATTAATCAGGCTAGAACATCACTGAATTACTTACCAAGATATTCATGTGCAACATTTCTAATACCATTTAATACCATTTTCTTATACCATATTCTAATTTCCTTCTCAATGTTTCTTTCCTTTTTTAAAATTATAAAAAAGATAAGTTTTCAGACTCAGAAAGGGTAACACATCTCCCACTCCCCATTCTGCCCGCACTAGAATGAGTCTTATTTTTGTTGTAATAGAGCAGAGTATGTCCCCTTAGAGCTGGCAAAGTGTTTGCACACATAATCCCAATGGGCTCTCTACAGTGGAAACGGAGATTGGGAGAAGTTAAGAGGATTGTCTAAAGTTTTAGTCAGTACTTCATAGAGCCAGACTAAGATATAGTTCTTCTGAATTCTCATCTTGTGCACTAACACTCTACCCCTCCTCTGTGCTGTGAAGTCAGAGTTGACACCAGGCAGGTAGAAAGGCTGCATCCACATAGCTTGGTCAAAAGCTGGCTGATGCCAATCATTATTTATCCTATGAGCCAACTGGAGTGTTGGTTTGCTGTTGGAGAACTACATCTTTTTTTTTTCTTGTCCCTCCTGGTTAGCTATTCTTTCTCATTTCCCTATTAGTTCATGAATTCCTTGCCCTGGACTCTGGCCTGTACCCTTGGTCTTGTATGTATAAATAAATAAATCCTTTTTAAAAAAATGATTTTAACATTATTTGAGATATTTGTTTCTGCCTGTAATTACTAGCCTACTCCCTGGGTTTTTTGTTTTGTTTTGTTTGTCTGTGGTTTAATAAGAAGCTAAAAGACTGACCAAAATAAAGTTAAAACAGTGATGGGTAGTATAGACGAAGAGATTTGTGAAGAAATAACAAAACAATTCAACTAGTTATTAGGAAAAATTCCACATCATAATAGGTTAACACCATCATGTTCTAAGAATATAGCAGCCACTTTAATTTGAATTTGTGCAAAGGTAAGCTATAGAACTTGATGTCAACAGAGAATGACCTTGTTTTGATCACGTTCTGATGACTTTGAGCCAACTCTGCATCCTTCTGCACTTTCTCAGAACTCTGCTGAACGTGGCAAATCCTTTGGTTTCAACTGGCCATCAAATCATCTTGTCAAAGAACACAAAGCAGGGAAGATAGCTCAGGTTCTGGGGTCAGATAAACATGGATTTAAAGCACTTCAGCAAATCACTTAAGTTCTTTGAGCCTCAGTCTCCTCATCCATGAAATAGGGAAAGCAATTCCTATATCAGAACATTAAATGTGACGTGCCAGATTCCTGGTGCTCGCACATAGCATTCACTGAGATCCAATCAATATGAGACAGAATTCTTATGAGTTGTCCATAAAAATTGTCCTAATGCATACATCAAAATCCTCTCCAAATAAAATCAATTATTAATGAATATCTAAAGGAAAAATCAAAGGAGAAGGGGGTGGGGAGAAGCAAACACCCTCTCTCTTTCTTCCTTTTGCACAGGTCAGTTCACGCGCCTAACCTGAATTGTCTGTATTTATTCATCAAACTGATAGTTCCTCAGGTGTAGAGATTATGTATCATTTTTGGTTTCTCTTTTGCAGCACAGTGCTCACCACATAAAATGAATCTACCATGCACTGGTTGGTTTTCTTTTTAGTGGGAAATTACTTCCAAAAAATTAGTGTTCTTACTAATAAATGAGAAAAATTATCAGCAAGAATACAAAAAAATAAAATTTGGAATGTTTATACAGAATCAAAGCATCACTGTAATAATCAATGTTTTCAAAGGGAGGAGAGTGTTTACAATGGAATGATGTGGCAATCATCCAATCCACCAAGTGATTAAACTTAACATCACTAATTAATAGTCAGATGTGTGTAACATAAAATGCACAGCATTATATATGAAGTAGCCTGGCTAGGAATCTTTTTTTTCTGAACCTAATCAAACTTTTACACTCAACTTCTGGTATATAAGAAATGTAGGGAATGGAGAAACAACGTGACATTACCAGGAAAAAAAATCAAATAAATTTCCAATGTGGTATATTCCACAAATCAATTAATCTTCTCCCTTCAAAAAGCCTATGAGATCAAAAAAGAAAAAAAGGTGAGGCACCATCCTAGATTATAAATATGCTAGAAAGGCTAACAGCATTTTATGAGTGAATCTTGATTGGCTCCTGTTTAAAAAAAAAAGAGTAATACAAAAACTTTCAAGGGACAATTCAGGAAACTTGGATATGGGCTAGAAATTTGATGTTATTTAGAATAGCTGTTTATCTTCTAGGGTTTTAAATTTTCTGCAGCTATGTAAAATAGAACCCTTTGATTTAGAAGATGCATGCTAGGTGGGTATGCAATTATTTTAAAAGGACTTAGTCCCTCATCCAAAAAATATATTTTACATACATAATACACACTCACAAGTTGATAAAGCAGTTATGAAAAATGAACTATTCCTGAGTCTAGGTGGTGAAATACTGGTATTCTTTGAACTTTTCTGTATGTTTAAAAATCTGTCTTAAAATTTGAAAACAAGGAGACATAGTAGCAAGCAAGCCATTCCTCTCTGCCCTAAATGAAAATTTCTTTCTCTTGTATTTAATAATAAAAATTAATTCTAAAACTCTTATCATAATCCATATGGGCCAGTTACTGGAGACTACAAATGACTCTGACACCTGTGACAGCTTCTGTTGACAGTAGTTGTACTGAGGAAAAAGCATAGCTCTGCTAATTGGGTAGCATTTTCACTGTCCTTTGAAACCTTGTTACTCCCACAGGGTTTCTATCAGCAGATGGCTAACAAATTGTAAATTTACCTATTATGGGGAGAGGGGTTGCCATTTTTTAGCTTTTTTAGTTTGACTTTAGTAGAGAAATACAGAAAAACAAAATTTTATCCAGCATGACTATTATTTGTCCTTTTCAAGGTTCAAATCCATTCCTAAGAAGTTCAGTTTTGAGGAGACAGCTAGTGAAGGGAGGTATTGACAGTCACACAGATTTCTAGTAACTAAATTATCCTGTCCACGGGAGTACCTGGCACCAAATGAGCACCCTCTGATTAACCCAGCTACTCCATATCCACTGGAGCTGATTCATACAAGTCAACCAAACCCAAAAGGCACAGCTTTTTAGAAAACAGTAATGATTCCTCTCCCAAGTGCACAAAATTGAGGGTCTTCAACTATCAACCAAAATAGCTTTGGATAAACTTTACAATTTGTGATGTTGCTTCTGTGTAAAGATAACCTAGTCATTTGGTATCACTCAAGTTTTTGTATTTTTTTTAAATCATGACATAGGTGACAAAAAGATACACAGGTATGGCGGCAATAAAGTATGTTTTATAAAGTCTCAGTACTTCATGAGCCCTGCTGTAAAGGACAGGAATGAAAAGCAGCAATAGAGAAAGCAGAAGTGATCCAAAACTTCACTCCACATACCAGGTACTTCTGTTCCATCCAGAACCCTTTCCAGATGGACAGCTATTAGAAGAGAAGCTAAATAAATTAAGGCTTCCCAAAGGTAGGCACAAAGATAGAGTAGGACTACCCCACAATTAAATGTTCATATGACTTGAGAAAAGCAAATGCAAAGTATGAGTCTCAAAATAAGTTCAAAGAACTCTCAACTATTTGTTTCTTTCCCAAACTAAAAATACACTATGCCAAGGGTAGCAAGTAAATTAAAACTCAAAGCTTAAATATGTGTGTGGGGGGGGGGAGACGAAATCTCCAGGGAAAAGTAAATGAAAGCATTTTCTTTTGATTTTTCAGTTCACTTATCTGAGAAGACAGGAAAGACTTACCTAAGTACAAGGAGGCATTTTCTTTCTTGACATTGTCATCTAAGTAGGTTGGTCCCAGGGTATAAATAGGTGTGGAGCCCATTCCAATGAGAATCTGTGCACAAATGAATAAAGCCACATAGAGCCAGTGATTATTTCCTCCCGAGTCCTTCAGGCAGGCAGGAGGCTCCAAAGTCGCCCTGGAGTTGCCAGTCTGACACAAGCCATCATTGGAGGCTGAGGCGTTCAACTCTTGAATCTGGTAGGGTGGTGAGATGAAGTGAGGTAAAGCAAAGAGGGCAGCCCCAATGGCGATGAGAAGTCCACCCACTGCCAGCCACAGGGGCCGCCGACCCCGGCCCCCGAAATAGCTGACAAACACCACCACTACCAAGCTCCCGATGTCAAAGCAGCTGACCAGCAGGCCCGACTCAGAACTTTTCAGACTGTAGCGCCTTTCAATGGTGGTGATGACACTGCTCAGGTATCCAGAGACCATTAACGCCTGGATGAAAGTAAGAAAGCACATGCAGACCAGGAAGCATCGGGAGTCCGTGAGAACCACATAGAAACACCTTCTGCCTTGGAGTGTGGCCAAAGCGGAGGATACTGACACAGTTTTACAGACATCCACTTTGTGGTTACAGTCAGCTACCCCTGCCGTCTCTGCTGAAGTGGACAGGGCAGAAGCACTAGGTGTCAAACGGTTCAGGCCTTGCTTCGATTCCTGGTGGCCCAAAGACTCTGTACAGCTTAGCTTGGTGTCTACATTCGTGGGACTCGGGTCTGGCCGGCAGGAGGCGCTATTTAGGACGGGTAAACTCTTGGACCTAAAGGTCTCTGGTTCGCATTCCTTTTGGACAGCTCCTAAAGTGGCTGCTGCTTCCAGCTGCTCTCCCGCCTGGGGTTGCAGCCCACTTCCTTGGTCCATGGCTCTTAGAATTCAAATTCGATCGCTAAACTCACTTTTTCACGCACTGGCACGAGGGGCCAAAACCCGGCCCATGCAGTCGTGCCCACCAGCAACTGGGACTGGGGCTGCAAAGGCGCGCAGCAGAGCATCCTCACTAGCAGGGAGGCGCCCAGGGCATCCTGATTGAAGACTTGGCCCCAAGGGTCCGCAGCCGCTTGCCCCGGGGGGCAGCGGTGTGCAGGGTCCTGCGATGAGCTCTGCTTGACGTCCACCTCTGGGCGACAGCTCGAGGCAGCAGCCTTGCGCGTCCCAAGCGCATCCCCTCTACCACCGCTCAGACGGCTGCCCGAAGCGAGTACTCCTGGTGCCCAGCGAGGGGAAGGTTAGCGCTGCTGTCCGCGTCGCATCCCGCCGAGCTGGCTGAGCGAGACTCGCCCTGTCCTCGCTGCCTCGGCTTGCGACACCTTCAAGAGCAAATCTGCCGACCTGCAAAGCAGAAAGAGTGCGGTCAGGAAGGGCGGCTGCTGCTGGAGTTTGCGTCCCAGCGGGACGCCGCCCTGAGGGTCAGGGCTGGGTGACCCCAACGTCCTGTGAGGGACCGAGGAGTATGCGGAAAGCCCTAGAGGAGGAGGCTGTGGAGTGCAGCCTCCAGTGCTGGAACAATAACCAGCAGTTGGTCGGCTGAGACCCTCCCTCATTGTCTACCACCGACCTGCCCACGCCCCGCCCCTTTTGCCTTAAACAGCACATCTGCTTTTATATGTTAATAATTATCAACCTGGTAGCTCTGACTCAGAGGCAGTGTCTTTTATTCGAGTGAACTAATTGCCACCTTTTGGTACTCCTACTCCATTACTCAAAATAGAAAATGCCCAAAAGAACAAAGGAAAGTTTTTTGGTTTTTTTTTTTTTTTTTTTTTTTTTAACAAACACACAATGCATTCTCGGCCTCAAATTTTAACAGGAAAGGGGGAGGCTACGTGTGTAGAAATGTATGCACCCACTTGTGCTCAGGCACGTGTGTGCGACTGCAAAGTGAATCTGTCTGCTTTATCAATTAAAGACACGTTTTCAAAGCCCAAGGCAGCAGCAAAAAAGGTCAACATGCTTGTCCCTTTATTCCCAACACTAAAAATAAAACACACACACACACACACACACACACCCGCCCGTAAGAACTATTCAATTACAAATACCAGGGGCATTCGAGGCTGCGGCCCACACGAAGTCCCAGCGCGCAACGTCAAGCGAAACTGAAAATCAATTTACTTTGCGGAGGGGTGGGGAAGCTACAATCAAACAAAGAGATGCCCATACGCTGTGACAGAGCGCGCCAGGAGCCCACGGAGCCGGCTTGGCACGAGCGGACCAGCAGGGAGGTGTGCTATTTACATTGAGAGCACCCCGCAAGTGTGGAACTGGGGTGCGCGCGTGAGCATACACACATTGGTGTCTATGTGTCGGAACCCCTCGTGTGATCCCGCGCCCAGCTTGCATTCAGATATAGCAGAAAACAGGTGTGTCCCGAGAGTGAACTCCCGCCCCTAATCGCTCTCTCCATATTTGGGGGGAGGCGGGGGTGGGGGTGGGGCGGGGGTGTTGATGGGGGCCATGTGCACCAGGTGGGAGAAAAGAGCTGGACTTGACTGCATTAGGTTTCAGTATACGGCGCGTTTTTTGTGATGCTGGTGAGAAAAAGAAAAGAGGAAGAATAAGAAAGGCAAAGGCAGGCGCCGGGGGCAGCAGCTCCTGCGTCTCCCTCGCCACCGCCAGACCCGCTCCCACATTCCCGGCCTGCCAGCCGTTCACAGCCCGGGCTTCCCCGTCGCCTCCCTGCCCGGGAGCCTTCCCGGGGAACCCCACCCGCGGTCCTGCACCGAGCTGGGGAATCCCGGCAAACTAGCTCTTGGCGCCCGGGGCATCCAAGCCTCTGACTAAAAGGGCACCCGCACCGCGGTATAGACTCGGATGGACACACGGATCCCGGCGGGAAGCACTGAGAGCCGGCGAGGAATCCCAGGGACACCCTCCTGCAAACGCACGAGCGCGCCTGCACACGTGTGTACACACAGTCTCCTCTCTGTCTCTCTCTCTCTCCGACTCTCTGTCTCTCTGTCTCTGTCTCTGTCTCTCTCTCTCTCTCTCTCTCACACACACACACACACACACACACACAGTCATCAGGACAGTACTGCGCCGCACTGCTGGAGCGCACAAGCAGCCGCTACTCACTCGTGAGTCTGTCGATCAGTCTGGCTGAGAGTGGAGCTGCGGGAGGTGGGGACTGTGGAAATACAGGAGGGGTTGGGTGCCTTCTGGGGAAGCAGCCTCGGTCCAGCCGCAGAGAAATCAGTGAATGAGACTGTGACTCAGGCTGAACTCTTCCCTCGGCTTCTCGCCTGTCACCCTGGCGTGCTGAGTTGCGCGGGGAGCAGAGCAGCAGAGGGCGCAGGCGCGCAGGCAGCAGCCAGTCCAACCCCAGGGCTGCAAGCCTCCCGACTGCCCTTCACCCTGTGCGGTGGGGGAGGGAGAGGAGCCTGGAGCCCGGTAGGTCAGGTCTCCCAAAAAGTCAACTGCTGAGGAGAGAGCCCACTTTGAATAAAGTATTGCTGTTTTTCTTCAGTGCCTTGGACAACCTCAATGTCTCAGGAACCAAGTAGGTTTTGGGGACCAGTGCAGAGGGATTTGATAAAGGAAATCAATCGCCTATTTGATAAAAGGAATCCACCTCTAAGTAGCCTAAAAAGACGTGGTAAATTTTATACAAAGTGCTACTAGTGAATCTAATATCCATTAATCTATTAGACCTTCATTGAGAGCCAGACGAAAGGCAAGTGCAATAATAGCGTGGGGGTTTATTGTTGCAAGTGAACAGGTAGAAGAGTTGCGGGAAGAGTGCAGGAATGGTGAGGAGACCTGGGCTGCAGGGGTGGCAGAGTAGAAAAGGTCAGAAAGGCCTTCACAGTTTCTGTCAGCTGAAGGGCTAGTGACAGTCTGACTTGCTTGCCATAAAGCTGTTTTGACAGTGGTGGGTGAGGTGAAACTACACTGTGATTATGAAGACCAGTTAGGAGACATCTCTGAAACAGTATGATAAGGCAGCATAGAGGAAAGGGACTGATTGAAATACATTGAGAAGGTAGAAATGAAAAAATGGGCCAATGTACGAGGTCCCTCAAGTTTTACACATGGGTGACTGGATGATAGTCAATAAAAATACAGGAAGAGAACATGCTTCTGGTGTTACAGGGCAGGGAGAGGAGCACCCCAGGACCCCTAAACCTGCCCTCTCTGAATGGGTTTTCTCTGCGCATGAAGACAAACATATAAAGGGACTTTAATACAATTAGGGTACAATACAGAAAGGACAAAGAACATAGTTACTAAGTTAAGCATCCAAAGTTACCCATCTCCTTGAGGGCAAAAGTCCAGCCAAATAGGATTGGCCCAAAGCAAGGCCCAAAAGTCTGCCACACATTTAAATGACCTTTCAGTAGAGCCCCATAGAAAAGGGTCAGAAAGAGTCAAACAAATCTGGGAGGAAAAGAGCAAAATCAAAATCAAGATGAAAGCTTTCACTGGTAACCTCCCCACAGGTCTCTTACCCACATCTGTTCCAACCAGTCTAAGACCAAAAAGCAAGCGCAGTTTCTTTACATGTCGCTCTGCTCCACGTGCTTCCTCTAGGTCTCCTTGCTGCTTTCCATCTTGCTTTCTTCTTTCCTTCTTCTTCTCTCTGCAGAATTTTTTTTTCTCCTCAGCTCCACCCACTTAGGGCGGAACCGGGATTTTGGAACTTCCTCCTTTCCCAGGACAACCCTGCTACACTGGGAGAAAGATAGTTCTTGTTTTAGATACATTAAATTTGAAATGTCTTTGGTACATCCAAGTACATATGTACCATAGCCATGGATATGTGAAGCACAGGAAGTTTGCACTGGGAATGTGAATTGTGTCATCAGCCTTATGGACTCAAGGGAAAACTGTGCACACTGAGAAGAGGTAGGCTAAAGACTGGAAGGAAAGGCAAGGCCTTTCCTGGGAATACCATGATCCAAGAGAAAAGGGGAAATTAAAAGCAGTGGTCAGAGAAGTATGCAAAGAATCCAAAAAGAGTGTCACAGAAGCCAAAGAAGCAGAAAACATTAAGAGGGGAGTGGTCAGATGCATAAAAGGCTGCAGAGAAGTCAAATAAGATGACAACTGAAAATAGTTCATTAGGTGTAGCCAGTAGGAGTGTTACAGGGCAGGGAGAGGGGTACCCCAGAACCTCTAAACCTGCTCTCTCTAAGTGGGTTCTGCCCTCCGCCACATCAAGACAAATATATAAGAACTTCAATGGAAAGGAACTTTAATACAGTTAGGGTACAATATAGAAAGGATAAAGAATATAGTTATTAAGTTAAGCGTTTAAAGTTATTTATTTTTTTTGAGGGTAAAAGTTTAGCTAAATAGGATTGACCCAAAGCAAGGCCCAAAAGTCTGCCACAAGTCCAAAGGACCTTTCAGTAGAGCCCCATAGAAAAGGGTCAGAAAGAGTTAGACAAATTTGGGAGGAAAAGAACAAAATCAAAATCAAGATGAAAGCTGCCATTGTTAACGTCCCCACGGGTCTCTCACCCACATCTGTTCCAACCAGCCCAAGACCAAAAAGCAAGCACAGTTTCTGTACATATCCCTCTGCTCCACGTGCCTCCTCCAAGCCTTCTTGCTGCTCTCCATCCTGCTTCCTTCTTTCTCCCTTCCTTCTGTCCTCTTTTCTCCTCTCTCCAACATCTCCTAAATTTTTGCTTAGCTTTACCCACTTATCCCAGTGAAATCAGGATTTTTGATCTCCCCTTTTCCTGGGGACCACCCTGTTACAGGAGGACACTGTTGAACTTTTATGGAGGGAAGAAAGTTGTTCTTTTACAGTACAATAACTACAATAGCCATCACTGCCATGGCTAAGCCACTTTGTCTGACCGTCACATTCAGATGTGATGAATGAAGAATAGAGAGATTAAATAACCTGATAAAGGTACACAATAAGTTTGTGGAGACTATGAACCCAAATAACCTAAATGTCCATACTTTTAACTCTGATCATACTCTCTCTCTTATCATTGTATAGCAGCCTAATGTTTCAAAGCACTTTGTTATTATTTTGCTCTAGTTTAACAACTACCATATCTATAGCTGATACTTTGTGGGCCTGCTAATCTTAAGTGGCCTGTTCAGCCACCATTTTTTGTTACCTGCAGTTCTGCTTTCCTATAGAAGGTCAGAACTGCCTGGTCAATCAGTCACAGGAGCCAAAACTTACAAGTTGCCTTTCAAATCAATCAGGAGCTGAAAGTTTGATCAGTCTGGGAAGGGTATGCATCACATAGCATGATGAAAGCACGAGGACCAAGCAACCATTGTGTGAGAAGGGACCCCAGAAGCTAATCAGTGGAAAGCCTTATTGATAAGATTGAAACCATGGCTGGGGATCTAGGGCTTGATCTCAATGACAATACCAAGGCATCAAGCAGTTGAGAAGAGCCTGGAGGGCAGAATCACAACCCCTGATATACAGATGATAGTGCACATTTTTTGGTTTCACCCCTCCCTTTTCCTTTTGTCCTTTTTCCCCTCACAACTGTTGCTGCATGATTATTCTATCAATAAAAAAGCTAGAATCTTGTCTTTGGAAGCATTTTACATCCTACAGCTTGCTCCACAACTCTTGTTTGTCAGTGCAGTGTTATCAACGCAACAGTATTTAAAGAGCAAAATAGGCCAACTGACTCCATGGAAAAGTTAGCATGTGCTTAAAGTCCATGTTGAAACAGCACTGGTTTTCTGGCAGTTGCCAATTGACCAATCAAACAGGGCAAAGACAGTTATTTCCTCATTTCCTTCCACTATCCCCTCCTAAGGAGATCTTCATCAAACCCACCATTATTTTTCCATGAGCAGGAAATATGACCCCAACTATCAGCCATGTGCAAAGTTTAATATCCTACTGCTTACAGAACAGACAAAGATAGTGTCATTTCCTAGACCTGAACATTCCTGTGAGCTTGTTCTGGTTCCAAACTGAATTGATCTCCTTCCTACTACATCCTTCTAAGCAGTTTGGCCCCTTCTCTCATTTCAGCCTCGGCCCCAAACATCAGTTGTTCTATAGCAAACTCAATCTGTTACATCAGGTACCAGCAGAGGGCTTCCCTGATAAAAGTCAAATGATTATGTCCTTGGGACATACTGTGCTTATTCACTGTCAATTACCATAGTTAAACTAGAAACAACTCTAAAAACCAATATAATTTTTTATTGCCACTACCAGAATGAGCATGATTTACAGACAGAATGTAAAAGGACCAATTAGTTACCTATGAAGAAAACATTTAGCAAGAGACATTTCTTCTGCTTTTTCTTTCATAGTTAAATATGACTGGAAAAGGCCAGGTGTACCTCTTTCAACCTTAATCTTTGGATTAATAGAAAGAAATGGACTCCATTGGGGGTTCTGCTACCCATGGTATATTTTATATAATTAAAAAAAAAAGGTAAATTGCCAGGATGTCTGCCTTGTTGGTAATACTGGGATTCACAACACATGGCAATCAACTGTTAAATTTCCAGGCTTGTTTATGCTTCCTCTAAGCCATTAATCCATCCAACTTACATGTAAATAGCTTCTTCACAATTTTCATATTTAAAAAATGGTAGTCTCTGGAATTCCCTGAGATATCCTATAGTCTTAAAAAAAGATTTGTCTTAAATAATGGGGCAGGAAAAACAAAAAGAAGACTTTTCCCCCCCTCCCTTCCCTTCTTCCTTAAAGAAGGAAGCCTCCTAAACACAAAAACTGATCAGAATATTTTCTAAGCCTCAAATCTATACAAATCTATACATATGTATATGTATCAAATGCCTATAACACCCTCAACAACAAAATATACAAAAGAAAACATTGGCCATTCATTTCATGACATCACTGTTAAAGATGTCTTTGGAGACTCAACCCATAAGGTAAATAAATGCAAAAATAAGCAATTGGGATTACCTCAAATAAAAAGCTTGTACATAGTAAAAGAAAACATTAATAGATTAGAAAGACATCTTACCAAAGAAAATATTTACACACCATTCAATCAATTAGGGGTTAATATCCAAGATACAGAAAGTTTAACAGTTAAAAAAGTAGCTCAAGGGGCCTCACTGGGGTTAGGCAAGGGGTTAAGTCAGCACCATAAGGTTATCCACAGCCACTTCAGCATGAGTTTGATCCCTGGCCAGGGAGGTGACCTGCATAGCCCAGCAGACCTCTCCTGTCTTGTCCACCACTCACCTCAGCAGTGTATTTCAGTGGATCTTCTCATTTTGCTCCCTACTCTGTCTTCTTGTGAATCCTCTTACCCTCACACCTCTGGGATTATACCCAGTTCTTGTATGCATAAATAAAACTAAATCTTAAAAAAAAATTTTTTAAAGAAGCTCAATTAATAAATGGGCAACAGATCTGAACAGATAATTCATCAGAATATCTCTAGAATACCTATAGATACGTGGAAAATGTTCATCAGTGCTTTTAGTAAAGGATATGCAACTCAAAACCACAATGAGATAACATTTCACACCCATGAAAATAGCACATACTAAGAAGACCCCCAACAACAAGGGCTAGAAAGAATGTCTGGAGAATGAGGAATCCTAATATATTGTTAGTGGCAATGTAAACTAGTATTTCCATCTTGGCAAACAACCTGGATTTATCTGTAACTAAAAAAATGGAAATACCATATGATCCAGCAATTCTACTCTGGGGCATCTACCCAAAGACATGAAACCATTATCTCAAAAAATTATATGCTATATAATATTCATTGAGTGTTATTTACAATAGCTAGGACATGAAAGCAGTTTATATCAATGTTCACTGACAGAGGATTAGATTAAGAAGACGTAGAATATTGCCTACCTACAAGACAAGGTAAAAATGTCAAAGACGTAGAATATTGCCTACCTACAAGACAAGGTAAAATGTCAAGGAATTCAAGGTATTTATTGCAGAAAAGTAAGTCAGAAGGGCAAGGACCAGGATATTAGACATTTATGTATACCTATATAACAAGGGATGTGGATCAATCAACAAAACAAAATATAAAAACTAATGGACACTAATAAATGAAGTGAGGTTTCTGAGATTAAGTGGGAAGAGAGAGGGAGAAAGGGTTAACGAGATAAAAGGGATGGTGGAGAGGGGAGAAAGAAAAGGAAGAAACAGCAAAATAAATTTTAAAAAAAGAACTTTTTCCTTTTGGAGCTTGAGGAGGGTTGAGCTAAGACCCTTTGTCTTGACATAGCATTACCCAGTCTGAGAGCAACCCAATGAGACAGTATGATTTTAAAAATCCAGGCCATTTTAAAAAATATTGTAAATATAGTGATCCCACTAGTGTGTGTGTCTCTCCAAAGACTAGGAAGATACGTGTATGTTACCCTCATCAATATGGAAGTTAAATCTCTAGGACTCTAGTGAATGAAAAAAACTGCAATTATATTGAGAGTTAATAGACAAATAATGATTCTCCTGGAAAACAATTAAATACACACACTTTAAAAATCTAACATGTACTTTGTCACTAATAAAATTAAATGAGGCCTTATTGAAGAAAGGACAAATTGTCACGGTAAGGTAACCTTTACTTAAAATATTGGAATATACTTATATTCACAGACTATAAAGATTTATCCAGATAATTAACCTTTGTGACAAATTTATATTGTGTCTCTATTCTTGATTCCAAAAAAGTAATTTATCTTATGATTGACTTCCTCAATTTTTTATTTTATTTTTAAAGTCTCATTTTCTATAGAAATATAATCAGTGTGTGGCAGTGTACCAGTTTTAACTGTACAACATAATGATTTGATATTTGCATATATTGCAAAGTGTTCATTGCTATAAACCTGATTAATTTCCTTGACCACCCAAATTTATAATTGTATTTTCTTGCAATGAGAACTTTTAGAATCTCTCTTAGCAACTTTCAAATATACAATACACTATAGTTCACTGTGAGATTATTAGGTAAATTCTTAACAGAACTTGGCATTTACATCCTTACTTAGAACTAAATTTCAACTGGGTGCAACAGAAGAGAAACCAATCTGGTGATCACTCTACCCTGTGGTTTCAGGACCCTGGAAGGCTAAAGTTGTATGGAACCAGCTGTGTCCATGTTAGGACAGCAAGTCCCCAGCCCAAGAAACCTCATTACTCTGAATCCTGAACACTTGTCCCCAAGCAAGGAACAAAGCGATTGGGCAGCATCTCTGGGATGTAAACAGAACAAAAATCTGTCAGTCAAGACCTTCTAGAAACTGTCACTTCCCTTAATAAAAGTAAATGAGATACTCCAAAGCTGATCATGAGGATTGCCTGTGAAGAGAAGAAATTTGAAACTTGTCCCCAAAGATTCACATTCCCTTGAAAGGTTTCCATAATTATCACTGCTGCTATCTGTGCCTGAGAAAGGAAGGATGGAAGACAGAAAGGAGGACAGAGGAGAAAGGCGAACTCTCAATCTTTGTGAGTATGCCAGGCCTGACCACTCTTAACCTAGGTTGGTTCTCAGGGTTATGTCTGCAGCCTTGGGGTAGGAGGTCCCATTTCCCTCAGGCTTCCATCTGCTGACTAAGGTATAGCCCACAAGCTCAATGTTCCTCTCCTGTAACACAGCTCTCACAGTGTGTGCCCGTATCCATGATGAAATCTGCATCACGCCACAAACCTCGTGGGCATGGAGACCTGAAACAGGTAATACAGATACTCTGCTTGCTGCCTTTGCCATGAGTAATAGTGTCTTTTGTCCCTCACTGTGGAGCCTCTTCTCCCCAGCATCTATTTGACAGTAGCAGGCTACCATGTAAGGTAACAGGGTACAATCCTGGACCCTACAGAGTTCTTGCTAGCCCCTATCACACACACACTTGAACAGTCTGACCCAGATATTAGCTTCCCTTACACTCTACAGGATCAAAACCTGAGCTTGTAAACATAATTCTGCTCGTGCCTAAAGGTTAACAAAGGAAAATAAATAAATGGGATAACATGAAACTGCATTAGATGTGGTTGATTGGCACTCAGTGTGCAGTTGCTACCTTTCTGATCCTTCTTCAGTGGCAGAGTCTGGAAAGCTTATAAGAAAACTACACTTCCTAGACATGCTTGCAGACCCAGTTCTGGACAAGATTGATGCATTCCTGTCAAACTCTCTTTCAGTTAGGGACTTGGAATGAGTTATAGGACACATACTTTTTGGCTCTTATGCCAGCAAGCAAGTCATGGAGACATGTTTTTTGTGTCAGTATTCACTTGTCCCATCTAGTTTTAGGACTTGAGAGGCAGTTAGTTGTAGCTTTTGCTGTTTTCTGGATCCAGCCACAGCAGGCTATCTTGAAGTTAAGAGACCAATGAAGGCCTTTGATTCCTCACCCCCTGATTGAGACAGATGTTCAAACTTGCTTGGCAGGACAAATCTGCCATATTCTGAGTCATTTCTAGTCACAAACTCTAGAGGCCCTTTTTCTAACCCTTCCAGAGATCTTTTAAAGTAAGCAACTTAGAGAATCCCTTTCAACCTAAGAGCCCTGAGTGATTTCTCTATCCCATGCTGGGCAAAATCAATACACTAGATAGTAAGGTTAGGATTTATGACTCACTCATTCATTGTTTGGGGTCCCTCTCTCTAACTCTCAGCTTGTCTCTCTGCAGCAGAAATTCCTTTTAGGACCCACTGTAGGGATACCCTGAACTATCTATAGATTTTGCAAAGTCTCCACCTAGATAGCAAAGCTAAAAGAAAACTCAAATTTCTCTCTCCTTCCTATCTTCTGTTTTTGCTTTTCTTATCTGAGAACATGCTTCTGAATCCCTAGATAACTGGAAAGATTCATGTTTTAGGGGTGAGATGAAGGTGGTGATTTTGTTCTAGAGCTTATAGAATAACTTAAACAAGATGATATAAAACAACAGTCATTGTTGTGTGAGCCCCCTCTACTCCTCAAGTAGGTAGGAAAATCATAGGTTATTTCCTTACATCTATCTAAAAGACCTAAAGCTTGGAAAGTTTATGAAATCTGTAAGTGATGTTAGTGAAGAACAGACGACCTTCTGGATGCCAATCCTACTCCTCATTTCCCCAACCCTCTTCTACAAGTTGGTGTCACCTCTGGAACAAAAATAACAGAGTGAGTAAGAACAAGGACTGCCCTAGCAAACAAATATATTCCATTTTGTATTGGGTGCCTGGGTGTCACTTATACAGATTTGTCATAAAACGATGTCCCACTTGTAAGATGTGCCATTATTTTGTAATGGTGTAAGGAAAAAATGCTGACAATTAAACAACAGCACCACGCCTTAATGATTAAAAGAGAGAAAAAGAAGATTCTTTGCCTACATTTAATTCTGACTATGCAATTATTGACTGCAAGAACTCGGACAATTTTCTAAATATCTTTGCCTCAGTTTCCAAGCTGGGGTTCATCACAGTATCTAATTCACAGAGCTGTAAGCAGGAAATGAGATAACATACGCAAATACTTAGAACGGGACCTGATCCAAAGTTGTTAGCTAGTAAATGCTGCCATGTTACAATTATGCCCTACTGTCTTCTGTATTCATTTTTATCACTTTTTCCTCTCTAATTGTTGGAAAATTGCTGGGGTCAAGAATGTTTTATTTCACACAGCTACATACTTCTCTGAGACTAGCTCCCTACATGGAAAATTATAATCAAACCAATATAAAGCATCATAAGATATTTAGGGTCCAACATTTGGTGTTCTCATCTGTTTGTTTCATTTTTTATTTTTTAGCCATAAAGATCTCTTTCTTATGAGTAAACCCACCACCTCCCAAGTATTTACAAAGGTTAAACTGTAATTACCTCTCTTGTTTGTCATATTAGGATTTATTACATATTTGACATATATTATCTCATCTTCACTCTCAGGTAGATACCAGAAATCCCTTTTAGAGAAGAAGAAGCTGAGGCTGTGAGATGATCATCAATTTACCCTAAATTAATTGGATTAGAAAAGTGGAGAAAGGGGCCTCCCTGGTGGCGCAGTAGGTTAAGCAACGTACTATGAAGCAAACCGCAGCCACTGCAGAACAAGTTCGATCCCTGCTGCCGGCCAGGGAGGGGACCCACATGGCGCGGCAGACCTCTCCTGCCTTGCCCGCTGCTCCCCTCCGCAGTGTGTTTCTGTTGATCTGCCTGTTCTGCATCCTGCTCTGTCTGGTGGATTCTCTCACCACCCCCACACCTCTGGCCTGTACCCCAGTGCTTGTATGCATAAAGAAATAAATCTTTTAAAAAAATAAAAAGAAAAGTGGAGAAAGATCCAAACCCAGATGAGCCATGTCCTAAAACCTATGCTCCTACCTACCTTACTAAATTTTTTCCCAGTGTGCCTTACATGACTTTTAGGAAATCATCAACCGATTGAGATGAAGCATGTGTTTAGAGTGAAATATTTAAGTAGATTAAAGGATGAAGCAGCACAGCTTTTAAATAAAAATACAAGACCAGTCACCCTATGGAGCCATGACCTCTGTAATGACTAGGAGTCTGGTTTTTACAGGACTACCTAACCTTCTACTCATTAGTTGTGGTTTTACTCCCAACTCCTGACCCCTCCCAAGTCTGCCTGCATTCCTTCCCTGGACTAAGAAGCATGAGCATCACAAGCTTACCATGAACTTCAGAATACTGCTGCCCGCCTCCAGCCACATTCCATGGCGGGACTGAGAAACAGCTAGTGGGTGGTAGTCACTGAATCTGACCTCATACCCTCAGAAACAGTCCTGTAAAAGAAAGACAAAAACCAAACCTAGCTTTCTGAGACCCCAAATCATCAGCACGCCATAGTAAAATTAGTTTAATTAAAAAAGGGAACTATCCCTCCTGTACAGAATGATCAGAAGCTCAGAGATACCTGCTTTTCAAACATCATTTCCTTAATATAAAATATTTGGGGAACCTGCTTTACAAAGTACACTCAAATTCCCTCCTCTTAACTATCTTTTTTTGTTGTTGATGACTTTTTTATTATTATCTGACATCAGAAAAAGCTCCAAGAATCCCCTTTAAACAGCCATACTATTTTTAGTTACTACTAGTGGCTTTGGCTTCTTCCAGGACTTTTACATTCCTTTCTTTTTGGGTGTCAGTGATACATTGACAATTGTTCTATTTCTTTTGTTGTAACTAGTGAATACAAAATGACTCAGTACAAATAGAATGTATTGCTTAAACCACCAGGGAAGTGATTTTAAAGGATTTAGTGTTCCATCTGGGGGCTGCAAAACCTGTCATCCAGGACTGATAAATGAATTATCTTATGACATTCCCTCTGTGAAAATTAGAACTATAAGAATTTAAATTTAGTTTGCCTAAACTGGATAATGACCAGACTGATGGGCATGTATGCAATGGAAATACATCCAAGAATTGCCAGCTTATTTCTTTCATTTAGTTGGCTTTCATATGAAAGTTCATACCAGAGAAAAATGTGACTTTTCCAACAGAAAAGAACTATTGTGAAAATTAGCTCATTTTAGGCCCGAGATGAATTTTAAACTCTGAAGGGGGAAATGACATGTGCTCCAAGTAGAAATTAAAGACATATAGGTAAATTAAAAGATGCATTTTTCTTTCTGTGCTACTTATCCTTCTTCAGCCTTTCCTAAAGAGATGAGTGCTCCTTAGGGAAAAAGTTTGAATTGCTGCAAAGTTTTTACTAGCCTTAGAAAATGTTGTTTTATTTACGTCTTTCATATGTGTCACAAGGAATCAAAATTGAAAATGAGCAACATAATTCAAGCTATTGGAAAACTAGTATTATCCCCTTTATATGCGGCTAAAACAGAATACTATCAGTTTCCTACAATTTAGACTTTTAGATACTGATTTTTTTTTCTTTGCACCTTTTCTAGGTACAAAGCCCATAAAACATAAGGAAGGATCTGAGTTGAACCCTGAAGCATAAACAGAATTTTCATCTGTATGATTGGGGCAGTGACATCTGAGATAGAACAGCACCTGGAGAGAGTAAAACAGAAGCACTTTGGGGCATGACATCTCAAGGATGTTGGGAAACTTGAAGGAAAGGGTTGAGAAAGAGGTTGGGTAATTGATCCACAGACCGACAGCAGGTCAGCACTGGAGACAAGGTTCAAACCTAGTCATACTAAGGCCTTTTTACCACACTTGGTGTAAGACCCTGGAACCATAAATTTGTTAAAACTGGTCTTTATGTCATATCGGACTGGTCTTTATGACCCAACCTGTCTGAATCACAGCTTTTGGATCACTAAACTGAAATAAATGTGTATGTGACAGCAGTTAACACATGGTGGGTAAATTATATTTCCTATGTGTTTTGTATTTGCTTTTACTAGATACTGAGCTGGGTGCTCTTACCCACATTTGATAGAAAAAACTAATGGTTAGAAAGGTTGTGACACCTTTAGGTAGTGAAGAACAGTTTACATATTCCTCTGACCCAGTCTCATCTGTGTGTCTCAGTATATGCTCCAATGACCTTCTGATGGGGCATGCCATAATAGTAGGTTCTCAATAATTAATTACTCCCTCCTTCTCCTTTCCCTTACAGCACACAATTAGACCATTGGTTTTCTCACCCTCTCGTACTTCTTTCACTCTAGTTTTCAAAGAAACGAAATTTGTTTCTCCTCCACCCTCAGTATTTTAAAATCAAAACTATAATACACATTGACAAAGTATACTATAAGCCTTAAACTTTTATTTAAATAATATTGTGGACTGAATTATATCCCAACCAAGATTCATATACAGAAACCCAAATTCTCATCACTTAGAATGTGACTGTATCTGGTGATAGGATTCTTAAAGAGACAATTAAGAAAACATAAGGTGATTACAAAATGAAATATTTAAAAGTAATGATAATTTATAATTTATTTTAAAGTTTAAATTTCAAGAATCCTTAGGATTATAAGAATTTCTGACCATAAGAAAAGTAGTTAAAAAGTTTCAAGAATCATTTCTCAGAATAAAATGAAGGGAGAAGACCTAAGGAAAAACTCCATGGTGCCTGTTAATCAGGCACCTCTTCTCATAGGACATTTTATTTATTTTTTATAAAGACTTATTAATTTATACACACAAGAACTGGTGCACAGGTCAGAGGCGCAAGAGTGAGAGGATTCACCAGAGACACCAGAACAGGCAGACTGACTGAAATACACTGCTGAGGGGAGCAGCAGGTGAGCAGGAGAGGTGCCATGTGGGTCACTTCCCTGACCAGGGGTCGAACTTGCACTACAGTGACTGCAGATGTTTCACAGTGGGTGTTCAACCTCTTGTGTCATCAGGGAGGCTCCTAGGGCACTTTAATGCTGAGAGATGTTACAATGGTTGGTAGAAAATATGCTGTGATTAAGACCTATTAAAAAATAAAAGCATTTTATATCAAACTAATTGAATCCACAAGTAAATCATCTTAAAAGAAAGAATTCAAATAGCTATGCCCTGCTGATAAAGATATGAAATACATTATTCCTATGCCTTAGAACTTCCCTAAGATACTAAAGTACATAAGATGATATATCTGGAATAATCTATGTGGCAGATGCTAATAAACAAATGGGAACATTATCAATGTGTCCTGCTTCTCCTCATTTCAAGTTTCTCAAACTGGAGCTGTGAGTCCCCAGGAGCACTGGGCTGCTTGCAGTAGCTAAATCACTGATAAACAGGGGGCATCTTCCTAGAAAGTCAGTTTTATATATTTTTGAAATAATATGACAAACATATATATTTTGGATAGAAAGAAATACTCAGACATATTTTAAAAATAAAACAGAACCCTTTAAAGGAATGCGATGTTTGCTTAAGGTTAGTTAAAGTTACTCTCATCCTAGACTCTCTAGGCGTCAACCAGGCCCATTTTGTTGAAAACTTTAAGAAGTACTTTTACCTGATGTCAGTTTTATGCACAAGAGATGTATATTTGATTTAGAGGGGCACTGGGGGAGTCAGGGGATTAGTTCTACCACAGCTAATCCCTTCATTTTATCACACGACTGTTTCCAACAAATGAGCCTGAGGGATTTTGCCATCATTCATTCTTCCTTTAGTATGGATTACATATTCATATTTTTTTCTCAATAACTGATGCTAACCACATTTAGAAAATGGAAGTTGGAGAGGGATATGCACCAGTCAGGGTTCCAATGGAAAAAGTTGCCATATCCATTGAGTAATGTGAGGTAGCTATTTCCCAAGATGTGGCAGGGTATGGGGAAACCAAGAGGGACGTGCAGTACCCTGGGGATAGTAAGAGTGGTAGACACTATTACCATACCACACCAGAAGAGCCAAGAGGAGGGAGCAGTTTTCCAAAGCTGAATAGACATAATGATATAGAACAAGCCACCAGAAGGGAGCTGCTAGCTTTCTAGTAGAGGGACAAGGTCAACTGGCTATGTCCCTGCAGGTAGAAAACTGAGAGAATAAACAGTCTCAGGTCTCCTTTGCCTGCCTCTAATCTCTTGCTGGTTTACCCCATTGAAAGCCAAGATCAAAGCAATCACTGAGGCAATCCATACCAGTCAGTCTCAGGGCACAGAACAGCCTGCAGAAAAGTGGAGAACTGGTCTGGAAAGAGAAACAGAAGAGGGCCAGCATCAAGGAGCTGAACAGGAGAGAATGAATAGGGCAGGGAGATGCTAGTAGGGAGCAGAAAGACTGAACGTGTGAATGGATTGAAAATGTTTGAACAATGGAAGTCCTTGGGTTCCGTTGTCAGAATTTTACAAAACTTGAGGTCATTAAGTTGAACCGTAAGGCAATATGATTGGTGCCCTTATAATAAAATAAAATCTGGAAACAGATGCACACAGAAAAAATGTCACATAAAGAATGAGGTTATGCTGCCACAAGACAAAGAACCACCAGAAACAAGGAAAGAAACCATCACAGAACCTTCGGCAAGAGCCCTCAGGAGAAACTAACACTGCCAACACCTTCATTTATACTTCTAGTCTGTGAAACAATAAGGTTATAACTTTAAAGCCACTCTATAAGATTATCTGTTAGAACATCCCTATAACTAGGATATGGTAGAAATGATTGATATACATGTAGAGTTAGACAAGATGATTTCCAAAATCTTCAAACCCAGAGATATGATCATTTTAGTTATGGATAATTAACCCACAAGAATCAAAAGTTGAGTCTCTTTTCATTGTGAATGGCACATGGGTACCTGATAACTCAGAGACAGTCCTCAATAACCCATATAGGGCACCACACCTAACCCATCAATAAGTTAAGCAGATTCGTTTATATTCAGTAGGTACAAAGGTTCAATAAGAAAGCAAAAATAACAGAAACAGTTTCAGGTGTCCTTATGAATCATATGAATGAAGTATAATGGACATGTACAAATAATTATGTAAATCAACTTAACAGAGAGTAAGAACTAACATCCAGAATTCCCCATCTCCAGTGAAACTTCATTAGCAATTCCCTGTGCTCCAGCCTATTATAAGGACAGAATCTTTAGGATTCCTAATACCAAGCATTCTGTATCATCTATATAGAATAAAAATGAACTGAGAACTGTCTAGTTCTCCAATATAAAATCTAACTAAAGAAACTGGGAAAAATTAAACCAATACCAAAATCAATTTTTCAAATGAATTTTTTGTTTTCCAAGCTGCTAATTATTCCAGCAATGCTTCTGTTGCTCATTTGGAGTTTGTATTAGTCAGACAAGCAAATCTGTCATTGCTAGTTTAAGTAGCAAGAAATTTTTAGAGAATATTAGTCACCTTATGGAATCTCCAGAAAGTCAGGGAGGCAGATTTGGATATTACACAGCCCAAGAGCAATATCAGAAAGAAGAGAACCATCGTGACAAGAGCCAGTGCTGCCAATTCAAGTTACTCGGCATTTCTAATGTTAGGGACCAGAACCTGAACCTCAATTACAAATGTCCCAGAGGGCCTCCCTGGTGGTGCAGTGGGTTAAGCAACACACCATGAAGCAAACCGCAGCCACTGCAGCATGACTTTGATCCCTGCCACCTGGGGAGGTGACCCACATGGCACAGCAGACCTCTCCTGCCTAGCCAGCTGCTCCCCTCAGCAGTGTATTTCCATCCATCTGCCTGTTCTGCTCCCTACTCTGTCTATGGTGGATCCTCTCACCCCCTGCACCTCTAGTCTGTACCCCAGTGCTTGTATGCATAAATAAATAAGTCTTAAAAAAAAAAAGAAAGAAATGTCCCAGAAAACTAAATGGCTCTCCAAAGGACACTCATCTCCTGCCGCCCATGGCTCACACCTCCTTCCACATCTCTTGCCAATATCCCTGTTTGGCAAAAACAACCAGCTAGAAAAAGGGTCCAGGAAGTACAAACCATTGCTTCCTAGCTTCTTCTATAAAAGAAAGCGGGCAAGATTTTGAAGCCATTCACTGTACCTAACACTAAGTTACCTTCAGAACTAGTTTGTCAATCACAAGAGAAAATTGTCTTTAAGTATTTTATAATCATACTTTGCTTTGACAAAGAGATACTTTAATACTTCAAGACCTCAGTCTCTTTCTAGTTCAACTTCTACTCCTATCTATTGGAATTGGAATTGCCATGGACATTTATGGGCTCCAACTAAGGGGAAACAGGACTAGGGAATCATTGAGGTACATAATTTTCTGATTTATAGTTATATATTCATACACACTTAGATTATGATTATTGCTCCAGAACAAAGAGGGCATCCAGGAATATACCTCAAGAACACTACAACCACTAACTTAAAACCAGGCCCAAAGGTCATACCATGACCATTGCGCCTGCCAGCTCACAGAGAATATGTGAATAAACTGTTAGTCAGGGTTATCAGGAGGACTCTGAAGAGAGAAAGCAAGGCTGAGAAGTCCCAAACCCTACAGTTAACCAGCTAGAGACCCAGTCTAAAGCCAACAAGCTCAAGACCAAGAAGAGCCAACTTTTCAGTTCAATCAAAATACAGGAAAGATGATGTTCCAGCTCAGATGCTCAGGTACAAAGAGTTCCATTTTACCAAACTTTTTACTTTGGGAAAAGCAATCTGCCTTATTCAGGCTACCATTCAGATGTTAATCTCACACATATCTGATGAGGTGTGAACCTCTTCCCCTAAATAATTTAGTTTTATAATCCAATGTCACCTTAATAAAGAAAAAAATTTAATGTTAATCTCATTTGGAAACACCCTCACAGGCACATCCAGAAATTGTCTGGACAAATGTCTAGCACCCCATGACTTAGTCAAGTTGACACATAAAATTAAACATCTCAATTACCAAGGCCAAATATCCTACCAAAACGTATAGCTCATACATAAGGGAATCTTTTCTTTTGTTCGCTATAGAAAATAAGACAAAAATGCTGTCAAAGGAAACAACAAAGAATATACAGAGAGGAAATTTTTTTTTTAAAAAATCAAAGCTGTTTTATGGTTAATTAATAAAAACATGGGCCTCCCTGCTGGCACAAGGGGTTAAGATGCAGCACTGTGAAGCTATTGGCTGCCACTGCAGCCTGAGTACCATTCCTGGCCAGGGAGCTGACCATAGAAGTCTGGCATAGCAGACTTCTTCTGCCTCACCCACTGCTCTCCTCAGCAGTGTATTTCAATAGATCTGCCTTTTTGCTCCCCATTCTGTCTCTGGTGAATCTCTCACCAGCCCCCACATCTCTGCCCTATACCCCAACTCTTATATACATAAATAAAATGAATCTTTAAAGAAATTAATAAAACATTATCTTATATTTCTGTTATTTTTTCTATTTTTTTAAAGATTTATTTATGCATACAAGAATCCACTACAGGCCAGAGGTGTGGGGGGTGAGAGGATTCACCAGAGACATAGTGGGGAGCAGAACAGGCAGACTGACTGAAATACATTGCTGAGGCAAGCAGCAGGTGAGACAGGAGAGGTCTGCTGCGCCATGTGGGTCACCTCCCTGACCATGGAACTCAGGCGGTAGCTGTAATTTGGCTAAGACTTAATCCCTATGCCACCAGGGGGCCCACCCAAGAGGTTGAATTTATTTTTTTTTTTTTAAGATTTATTTATGCATAGGAGAGTGGGTTATAGGCCAGAATTGCAGGGAGGTGAGAGGATTCACTAGAGACAGAGCCCTGAGCAGAACAGGTAGATCTATCAAAATACACTGCTGAGGGGAGCAGTGGGCCAGGCAGAAGAGGTTTGCTACATCATGTGGGTCCCTCCCTGGCCGAGGATCAAACTCATGCTGCTGTGCCATAGATGCTTCACAGTGTGGTGCTCAACCTGCTGCGCCACCAGGGAGGACCCCAAGAGGTTGAATTTTTTAAGGTATTTTTTAATTTCAAAAGTAACACATGCTTATAAAAAATCAAAATACACAGATTGAAAATTAAAGGTCTTAAAGGAGCTTAGTCTTTTTGGATTTGAAAGACAGAATCCTCCAAACGAAGTTGGCAAGCGTGTGCTCTGGGCCTCACAGATGCTGTGTCAGTGTGGAGTCTCCCTATTTGTTAGCTTTCTCATTGTCACCCAGAAACTGATCTCAGACAGCCTCAAGTCTAATTTCCTTAGTTTATTAAGATACTTGCTGCTCTTCTCATTGACTGAATAAAGTTTCATCATGCCTAACCATTCTCAGAGAAATAGAACTTCACAGACAGCATTAAGACCCTAAGATCTTTTTCTTTTTTAATAAAGTACTCAGGTTTTTTTCATTGTCAGCTTTCTAAAAAGTATAATTTGTTGTAACTTCTATACAGAGATCCTCTTCCACATATAATTTTGTGTTTGCAATTTGTGTTCTTTTCATTAAAGATAGTCTCTGATGTTCCTCAAAATCCATTAAGTCTGTCACTTGGCAGGTCTACATTATTGTGTACAATAAATTTTTCAAGAAATCTTTGTGATCTACTTGTCTCAACCTGGAGTGCACATTAAAACTAATTTGGGGGCCTCTCTGGTGGCACAAGGGGTTAAGCACCACACTAGGAAGCATCCACAGCCACTGCAGCATGAGTTCTGTCCCCAACCAGGGAGCTGACACACACGGAGCAGCAGACCTCTCCTGCCTCACCCACTGCTCCCCTCAGCAGTGTACTTCAGTACATCAGCCTGTTCTGCTCCCTATTCTGTCTCTGGTGAACCCTCTCACCCTCCGCACCTCTGGCGTATACCCGAGTTTATGTATGCATGCAATAAATAAATCTTTTTTAAAAAAAATAAGAATTAATTTGGGACCCTTTCCCCAAAATCAATACCTGGGCCGCAACACAGACCAATTAAATGGCGATTCTGAATATGAAGCCTGCAAAGGTATTCTCAGTTAACTTTCTAGGATAGCCAGGTTAAGAACCACTGTTCTTTCTAGTCTAATCTCTTTATATGGAAGATGAGAGAAGAGAGAGTCAGAGACGAACTGGAGTCACTCTGCTTATAACTAACAGACTTGAGATTAGGCCAGGAATTTCCTAACCCCAGACTAGAACTCAGCACAGACATATTCCTTGCTTAATCACAGACGTGCTTACAAAGAATATTACTGTAGATTGTGTATTGTGTGAAATACACACTCAAAAAGAGTTGCTGCACAGAGAGACCAAGATGAACATTTTAAAATCCTTAGGTAAAATATGCAATTTGCATTCAATTTTTATATTGCTATAGCAAAGCAGTTACACCAACACAATAGTTTAGATACAAAGGGTGGAGGATGGGGTTTCAAACTAGTGTGTTGGCTTAATGTCAAGGTCATGCCAGACTAAAAACTCCTAAATATAGGTGTTCTATTTTAAGCAAAATAGTCCATTCTGTTTCCATAGTTTCATGTCAAGTTTGTCCCACATTTTTATTTTTTAAGGTCTTGTTTAGACCCTATTATTTAGATAACAAAAGTCACTAACATCCTAGGACTTTAATTTCCATTTAAAAGCTCAAGGGAGAAACCATAACTATCACTCCTTAGTGATATCACTCCATGGTGGGAAATCATTTGACTTGAATGGTGGTTAAAATCCCTTCCGTCATAAAAACTTTTATTCTGCAAAACAATACAAGGCTATCCTTTCTGTAGTGTTAGTATTATGATTTTGTTTTAATTGTCTACAATAACAAAGGCACATTTGGGTTTGTTTGTTTTACCATTGGTATTTTCAATAACTTTAAAAGATCCCTTTATTAATATTTTATTTCATTCTCAAAAATAGCAGTATTAAAATATTTTCATATTCATGGCATTTTGATAATTAATCCCACACAATCTTGCCTCACAATCTCTCTTAGAATATCGTGTATGGGTGGGACCTCCCTGGTGGCACAAGGGGTTAAGTCTCAGCACTGTGAAACTATCTGCAACCACTGCAGCCACTGCAGCACTAGATTCCCACCCCCACTTCACCCCCCCTCCATCTTGCCCACTGCTCCACTCAGCAGTGTATTTCAGTAGTTCTGCCTGTTCTGCTCCCCACTCTATCTCTGGTGGGGAGCACCCCCCGCACCTCTGGCCTATACCCCAGTTCTTATATGCATAAATGAATCTTTAAAAAAAAATCTCATGTATGTATGTGTTTTTGTGTCCACAATGAGATTTCAACCTTCAACTTTGCACTGACAAGTATTAATCATTAAAATTAAGCTGTCCATAAATATTTGCCAATATTTACAAATATTTAAACCAGTCGAAGCCTCAACTTTTTTTTTTCTGCCTCAACTTTTTAAATTCTATTTGTAAAATTCTCTCTGAAGGCAAACTTTAAAAAACAGATGTTTTAACTTTTGTTTCTACAAAATGAAGAGTAGTCTACAATTAATGTACATCACCGCTGGCTTCATCCATTTGGGTTGCTATAACAGATGACCATAAACTGGGTGACTTATAAATAATAGAAATTTATTCCTTACTGTTTTGGAAACTGGGAAACACAAGATCAAGACACCAGCAAATTCGGAATCTGGTGAGGGCTCCATCCCTGGTTCATAAAAATCTTCCGTAGTGTCCTCACATAGTGGAAGGGGTGGGAGAGTTCTCTGCAGTCTCTTTTATACAGGCCTAATCCCAATTTATGAGGGCTCTACCTTCATGATATACTCACATCCCAAAGGCCTCACCTCCTGATATGATCACAGTGGGTGCTGGGTTTCAACACAGGAATTTAGTGGGTTCATGATATTCAGTCTATACCAACCATTGATCCAGTCACCTGGGAGTTATGGTTGATGTTTGCCCTTCCTCAACCCCCACCTCTGCCTGTCATCTTCACTGACACACATTCTGCACTCATGTCTTTGTCACTTATCCTCCTTTCTTACCAGTGCTTACTTTAGTCTAGGTCCTCATAATCTTTTCTTGTATTACAGTAACTTCTTAAATCATCCCTTCTTCTTGCGCTCCCCTACAATCTCATTTTATACTGCTCAATATATTTTTCAAAAATAAAAATCCCTCTTGTCATACTATGTGCTCTATTCCCCTACCCACCCAAATGTCCTACTTGCTGACAAGGGAAAACATAATTTGTCCACCATGCATTTTTCTCTTTCTGCTTCAACAACTATTCTCAATATTCCCATACATCATACTTCCTGTATTAAAGCCATCTTAAACTACTTTGTGGTTCTTTAAAATCTTGACTAAATTCTGTCCTGCCTAGATTATCCTTCTCCCATTGTCTACTTCACTAAGCCATTAACAACTTTAAAACACAGCTCAGTAGACCTTCCTCTCTGAACCTTCCCAGTAACCACACAGAATTGACCACACCCTCCTCGTTCCCCCAAAATACACTCTGTGTATTTTGCACAATACTTTATTTTATTATTTGTTTATAGTCCATTTCCTTTTCCTAGAAGAAAAGCTCCTGAGAACAAAACTTATATCTGCTCTGTCTTTATGTTCACCTAACTCAGGATTTAGCATGCAGTAGATGCATAATATTTATTGATTAAATAAACAAAATATGGTACAGTTGGTTTAGAATCTAGGGATAGTAGTAGGTAAAAAGATTATGTAATCAAATTCCCATTTAAATTCTAAATTGGGGCCTCCCTGGTGGTCCAGTGGGTTAAGCAACGCACTATGAAGCAAAACGCAACCACTGCAGCACGAGTTCAATCCCTGTGGCTGGCCGGGGAGGGGACCCACATGGCACAGCAGACCTCTCCTGCTTCACCTGCTGCTGCCCTCAGCAGTGTATTTCAATCTGCCTGTTCTGCTCCCCACTCTGTCTGGTGAATCCTCTCACCTCCCTGGACTCTGGCCTGTACCCCAGCTCTTGTATGCATAAATAAATAAATCTTTAAAATAAATAAATAAATAAATTCTAAATTGATATTCTAGGACACCTGTGGTTTGGAATATACCATATCATCTTTTATGAGGTCACACTGAGCCAGTTTTTTCTCATCACTGGAACAAATAACTACATCTTTGTCTGGACTCCAAGAGAAGTATTTCACTTACACTTCTTTTATTGACTATATACTAAAATATAAAATATGGGGATTTGGAAGAGGCAGAGGAGGGATAGTGGTGGTGAGACTGACAACACATATTTTAATTCATTTAAGTTAAATGGTGTAACATGTTTCCATCATAAATCTCCTTACTTACAGATGCCAGACATATATCAAAATGTCGATGCCAGAACAAACTATATATCCAACACAGAACAAGGGTGTAAATAAAGTAGCATTGGGCCTCCCTGGTGGCGCAGTGGGTTAAGCAACGCACTATGAAGCAAACCGCAACCACTGCAGCACGAGTTCGATCCCTGCTGCCCCGGCCAGGGAGGGGACCCACATGGCGTGGCAGACCTCTCCTGCTGTGCCCGCTGCTCCCCTCAGCAGTGTACTTTCGTTGATCTGCCTGTTCTGCTCC
>JAGFMF010011568.1:1549554-1566865 GCA_019455555.1 Galemys pyrenaicus
AAATAAATAAATAAATAAATAAATAAATAAATAAATAAATAAATAAATAAAGTAGTATTGCTGAAAAAATGGTCCAGCTCTATGCATCCAGTTCTAGGATGCTTAATGGAAGACAAAAATGTCTTCTGCTCACAAATATCTTCATAAGTGATTTGCTAAGACTCCCAAGGTTCCAAACACACTGTTACCAGTATCCCCAGGAGTGGACTATGTAAGTCAGAGAACTCCTAAATGAGTCTACCCAAATTCATTCAACTTTTAGTGCTTGTCTTGAGTTAGAATAGTTCTAAGGCCAAGTGTGGACTTATGGGGGGACCGTGCTAAAGTTGCCAGCCAACAGCTGCTGAGCCACCTTAACATAAACCATAATATGCAGATCTTTGAAGACCTGAGCAGAGAAAGAGTCTGAGAAGGGAAAAAGGAAGGAGGATAGCCCTGGGTTAATTTCTCAGAGTATCATAAAAAAACTTTCCAAGGGCCCTCCCTGGTGGTGCAGTGGGTTAAGTAACACACTATGAAGCAAACCACAGCCACTGCAGCACGAGTTCATTCCCCAATCCCTGCTGCTGGCTGGGGAGGTGACTCACATGGTGCCGGCAGACCTCTCCTGCCTGGCCCGCTGCTCCCCTCAGCAGTGTGTTTCAGTTCCTCTGCCTGTTCTGCCCCCTGCTCTATCTGGTGGATTCTCTCACCTCCCCGCACCTCTGACCTGTACCCCAGTGCTTGTATGCATAAATAAATAAATAAATCTTTAAAAAAAAAAATTCCAAGTCAGGTCAGGCTCAACCAAACACACCTGGGTGGTTCCCAAATGAGTAACCCCATGAAGCTGGTTGATTAAAAAAAGTTGTGGGGACCCAGGAGAAGCAGAATGAAATCACTATACAGATCTGATGGTGATTAAACTAAAATAAGCTAGGCCTCCCTGGTAGTGCAGTGGGTTGAGCACCGCACTGTGAAACATCTGCTGCACAGCAGTGCGAATTTGATCCCCGTGCGGGGAAGGGACACACATGGTGCAGCAGACCTTTCCTGCCTTGCCCGCTGTTCCCCTCAGCAGTGTATTTCAGTCGATCTGCCTGTTCTGCTCCCCACTCTGTCTCTGGTGAATCCTCTCTCCTCCACACTCTGGCTGTACCCCATCTTGTATGCATAAAATAAAAAAATAAAATCTTTTTATAAATAAATTAGTTTGCTCAAGGGTAAAAAAGTTGTTCTTTAAAATAAATAAATAAACAAAAATAAGCTGAATAGAGTTAAATTAGTTCTGGAAGAAATGAAATGGGGAAAAGTAGCCACAGACTACATCGACAGAGTAGGAACTGGGCATCTAAAGTGTCTGTTGGAGGCTCCCTGCCAATTGCCTTATCCCTCAAAAGAGTAAGACCCTGAGGAAATGAGAGTCAAGATAGGAAAGACTTTCATTTGGGGAGGGAACAGAGCCAGGAGAGGTCTGAAAGGAGTACCACAGCCTGTGGCCTGGACAAGCAGGAAACAACAAGAAAGTCCTGAGTGAGGAGAAGACAAGCACTCTTAAATCAGAGAAGTATACAAATGCAGGCAAGCTGATTTGATTGTCATTGATCATCCCTGATTCTATGGCAACCAACCCCATTGTCCAATCTCCTGCAGAACAGCAAGAAGATTAAGGAATCCCTGGGAATTTCAACCATTAAAAGGTGTAGCAGTGTTAAAGTAGAAGTTGCAACAGCCAGAACGATAAAAAGGAAACTAGTTAATTAACATGTTCTACAAGGCCAGAACAGTGAGGAGGAAGTTCATCATATTTTTAAACATATCAGGGAAGGAGGGAGTCTGTGAAAACACAGGAAAGTATCCCGTGAATATAGAGTAAGGTCAAGGAAAATAAAAGAGATCAAACGCAACTTCATTCGCCATGCCCATTCTTGTGAACAGTGCTCATTGAGAGCTGATGAAGGAAAAGACTGAAACTGGTGGCTAAAATGGACCCCAGAGGGATTATCAGTTAACATTCATTAGCATGGGAAAGTGAGAGCTGGCTGTACAGACAATAAGCATTGGAGTCATGCACATTCTCACAATCATTTTTCTATGGCAGGTGGACTGTTCATGCAGCTGTGCAGATCAATTTTTTGAATCGTGTGAGGAGAAAATGTCATGATCCCACAGTAATGATGGAGCAACAAAGGAAAATGATCTCTCTCGGTTGCTTTTAAAAGACTAACAGTGCCCTTTGGCTCTTTCTAGTTGCAGAAATTATACACTCGTGATAACCACTAAGCAGCCCCAACAAAGAAGCCTTATTTTCCATTCTTCATCTACTCTTACGCTAATCTGTAGAAGCAAAAATAGAATGTTGTTAGAAACTGGTCATAAGGGGGAAGAAAATGCCTCAGGCAAGAACATCAATGGAAAATATATATTTCATTTAGATTATCAAAATCACACTTGGTGGTTTGTACAGCACAGACAGAAATAAAACCATTATCTGACAGACTGGAAAATTGGAATAACCATTTTTAAAACAAAGTTTTTTTTAATGACACAATGAAGGAGCTTTTATTAAAATAGAAATAACCAACATCATTAACTATTTTAATTAAGCATGTTAAAAGTTTTCACTATTTTCAATTATTATGGTGACTACATTGCCATAGTAATCTCCCAATTAATGTTTTACACAGTGAAAAGCAAAATTGTGAAAGATTTACAAATTCTTAGGTTCATATATAAAATGGTTCCCCAGACATTTACAGATAAATGCTTAAGAAGTGCAAAGCTAGGGCCTTCCTATTGGCACAAGGGGGCAGGTGGCAGCACTATGAACCTATCCACATCCAGTGAAACACAAGTTCGAACCCCGGCCAGGGAGGTGACCCACATGGCTAGGCAGACCTTTCCTGTCTCACCACTGCTCCCCTCAGCAGTGTGTTTCAATCAATCTGCCTGTTCTGCTCCCTACCATGTCTCTGGTGAATCTTCTACCCTGGCCTGTACCCAGGTTCTTGTACACATAAATAAATATTTCAAAAAAAAAAAAAAAAAAAGAATTGCAAAGCCTGGGGCCTCCCTGGTGGTGCAGGGGTTAGTTAAAATTAGCATTATCATGCTATTGCCAGCTACTGCTGCATAAGTTCGATCCCCAGCCAGGGAGGTGACCCACATGGCTAGGCAGACCTCTCCTATCTTGCCCCCTGTTTCCCGCAGCAGTATATTTCAGTAGATCTGCCTGTGCTGCTCCCCACTCTGTTTTTGGTGAATCCTTTCACCCCCTGCACCCGTGGCTTGCACCCCAGTTCTTATATGTATAAATAAGTAAAATAAACTTTTAAAAAAATTGCAAAGCCTGACACATTATGTTCTGCTGTCTATTATTTTTAACCTGCTTTATTATTACCTTAGGACCTGAAACCATAGAGAGAAATCAAAAAGGGGCCTCCCTAGTGGCACAGTGGGTTAAGCAATGCACTATGAAGCAAACCACAGCTACTGCAGCACGAGTTCGATCCCTGCCACCAGCCAGGGAGGGACCCACATGGGGCATCAGACCTCTCCTGCCTCACCAGCTTCTACCCTCAGCAGTGTGTTTCAGTCAGTCTGCCTGTTCTGTTCCCCACTCTGTCTCTGGTGAATCCTCTCACCTCCCACGACTCTGGCCTCTACCCCAGCTCTTGTGTGCATAAATAAATAAATCTTAAAAAAAAAAAGAAATAAAAAAGACTTTGAATGAAGGTTTAAATTTGAAGTTTTCAATTAATATTTAACAATGGAGCCAAGAATATTCAGTAAAGAAAAGATAGTCTCTTCAGTTAATGGTGATGGGGAAACTAAATAATCACATATAAAAGAATGAAAATGAACCTTTGTATCTTACCACCTACAAAAATTAACTTGAAATGGATTAAAACCTCAAGCCATAAAGCTCCCAGGAGAAAGTATAAAGGAAAATTTCCTTGATAATGGTTTTGACAATGATGTTTTGGCTACCACACCCAAAGCACAGGCAACAAAATCAAAACAAACAAGTGGTACTACATCATACTGAAAAATTGCATAGCAAAAGAAATAGCCAAAAAAGTGAAAAGGCAACTTATGTAATGGGAGAAAATATTTGCAAAACACATATCTGATAAGGGATTAATGTCCAAACTACATCTGGAATTCATAGAAGTTAATAGTAAATAATTGATTTAATAAGTATTTTACTTATAGTAAGTTTTTTTTTAAGATTTATTTATTATGTATACAAGACCTGGGTATAGGCCAAAGGTGGGGGTGGGGTGGGTGAGAAGAATCACCAGAGACAGAGTGGTGAACAAAGGCAGATCTACTGAAATACACTGCTAAAGAGAGCAGCGGGTGAGGCAGAAGATGTTTGTGCACCATGTGGGTCACCTCCCTGGCCAGAGATCAAACTCGTGCTTCAGTGGCTGCAGATAGCTTCATAATGCTGAGACTTAACCCCTTGTGCCACCAGGGAGGCCCTATAATAAGATTTTTAAATGTGCAAAGAACCCAAAAAGACATTTTTACAAACGAAACATACAAATGGTCAAATGGTACATGAAAAGCTGCTCAACATCACAAACCAACATGAAAATAGAAACCAAAACCACAATGATATCATTTCACACTTATTAGAATTGTTATCATCAAAAAAAGACAAGTGATATGGTCATATATGTTAAGTAGACTTTCTGAGGTGATCATTTTGCAATACATACATATATTGATTCTTATTCTGTATGCCTGAAACTAGTATAATGCTATATTTCAACTACATCTCAATTGAAAAAAGATATCAAATAATGGCAAGAAATCCCTTGTGCTCTGTTAGTGGGAATGCAAATTGGTACATCCACTGGTTAAAAAAATTATATTTTTTGAAATATTAAAAATATGATCTACCACATGATCCAGGAATCCCAACTTGAACTATTTATCCAAAGAAATGAAATCACTGTATTGAATAGATATGTCTGTTCATGATCACTGCAGCATTATTTACAGTAGCCAAGACATGAAAGCAATCTAAGATGAATGGATAAAGCAAATGTGACACGCATATAAATATATACATACACGTACATATACATATACATTTGCATATACAGTCATGCATCACTTAATGACATTTCAGGCAGCATGAGACTGCTTCTACAAGGGTGGACCCAATAGGCTATGTGTATAGAAAGCTTTGTCATCTATGTTTGTGTAATTATTCTTTATGATATTAACACAGTAGCAAAATCACATAATGATACATTTCTCCCCTTCATTAGGCAAAGCTTGGCTGCAAATACAGTGCCATATTATTCAAATAACAACAAAGACAGAATCCTGCCACTTAAGTCAACATGAATGGAGCTTAACAACATTTTTTAAGTCAGATAGAGAAAAAGAAATACTGTGCAATCTCACTTATATGTGGAATCTATTTTTAAAAAATCCAAGACTAAATTATGATTGAATTGTGAGAGAAAGGGTGAAAATGGTCAAAGGTACAAATTTCCAGTTATAGAATGAATAACATCTAGGGATCTAATATATAGCACAGTGACTATAGTTAACAACATTGTGTATTTGAAAGTTGTTACAAGAGCAAATCTTGAAAGCCCCCCCAAAAAAGGTAACCATGTGAGATGACAGATACATTAACTAATGTAATTGTAATAATCACTTCAAAGTTTATAACTATATCAAATCATGATGCTGTACACTTTATACTTCCACAATGATATATTGAACTATATTTCTATAAAACTGGTAAATGTTTAAAGTTTTCACAAAGACTTTATATAAGTTCTTTATATCTCTAGAATATTTTACAAACTGTATTAACTAAACCACTGTGGAGGAATAACTAGCCAGAACCCTACAAGATAATATACACAAAATTATTTGTGAACAAGAGCATGCTGTCCAGATACAATAGCATGCAGTCTTGCTATTTGGGGTATGTTTATATGTGTGTGTTAATATATATTTTATTCCTTTTTTCCAGCTTTATTATTATATAATTGACAAATGAAAATTGTATGTGTACAATCAGATGGTTTGATATAAGACCCCACTGTTACCAGTACTATAGCTTTAGAAGTTCTGGAATCTTGGGATTAGAGAAGAAATAGGAATAACAGGAAAAGTGGTGCTCCTATATTATCAGCTTTAAATAACTAACACACCCCCAAGTATATATATTCTCCTATTTAACAAGGAGGGAAAATAGGACAATAAGAAATACACTCAAACTAAGATGTGTCTAGACTCCTTATGTAACTGTCTTTCTAAAAATAAAAAATAAAAATAAGCTCAGTGTGTTTTCTACATATTATTTAGATGCCCAATGTTTATGCTACATCAAAAAAGAGCTGCAAATTCTAAAAAAAAAAAATCATAAACTTGTGCTTCTTATTTATTTAGAATTATAAATCTGGTCATACTGCATTTGCCAAAGAAAAATATCTAAAGGAAGATTAGGGTGGGAAGTGTGGGGGTATAGGAGTAGGGGAAGCATTAACTTCCTCCAAATTCCATAATATCTAAATATTGAGCAATTTGTCTCCACATTGTTAACTGTAAATTAGATGTTGAGATAGAGATAGAACCATAAAAGGCCATGACAAGAGAGAAGAGGAGGAAAAAAAGACAAGGAAGGGGGGAAGTAGGTGGGGGAGGGGGAGAGAGAGCATAACTGTAACTGTACTTGGAAGCACCAGTCATAGTGACATGAGAGGACAGGTGAGGGTGGAGAGTTTTCTGAGTGCTGGCACTGTGTTGGTGGCTGAGGACAGGCATAATGGACATGGAATTAACAGTCTCAAACTAACAAATGAAACTCCGGCATACAATTGTTGGCCCCAGAACTGACTCAATTCCAGGTGTTAAGGGGGTTTAATTCTCACCTGAGAAAACTTCCAGTACCCTTGGGAGATCAGGAAGTGAATCAGGACTCCAAATGCCAGATCACACTGATTCTGCTTTTTAAGAAATTACCATATGTCAACAAATTAATCCGTTGAATGCAACTAAATCCAAGGGTTTTTCTCCAATTCTAAGCAACAAAAGCAAATTAAAAGGAACTTGGCAAGTAATTAGAACTGGTCATCTCTAATCGTGAATATGGATATATACAGAAGGGGATTTAAAAAATAAGTTATGTTGAGGTCACAGAATAATAAGGTATTTTCCTTTAACTACATTGTTATATTCTTTTTGCCACTTCAAAAGTGATTTAAGAAAAAGTCAAATGACAGTCTGTGAAAAATATCTGCAAGTTACATTACAAAGAACTATTATTAAAAACTTTTAAATTTTGAGGAAAAAGGCCCAAATACCTATAGAAAAAAGCTTAAAAGGATTCTCAGAAAAAGAAAGTCCATGTGCTTATTAACATGTGTGAAAGATGCTTAAACTCAGCTCATAAGATAAATGTAAATTAAAACTGCCTTGAGATATAATTTCTCACATATCAGATTGGCAAAAGTCCAAAACCTTGACAGTTCACTCTGCTGGGGAGGGTGTGGGAAAACTGGAATCTCATACACTGTTGGTGGGAGTAAATTACAGATGTATTTACCATTAGACATAGCAATCCCATTTCTAGAAATTGACACCAAAGGTGGGTAAATATTGAGCAACCTAATGACAGGGTTAGGGTTAGTCATTGTATAATTGTTTATAATAGCAAAAGACTGGAAAAATCCAAATGTTCATCAATATGGAAGTGATTGAATAAACTACCCACAAAACTAAGTATATGAGTATATGTAAGTATATAAAAATGGGATGAGGGCAGAAAGAGCACAAGGGACTGAGATGATGGTGCACTGGTGAAATGGTGGTGGGAAATCCATGGAGACCACAATCGATGTCAAATATAAATATATAAATAAATAAACATAAGGGAAAAAAAAAGATTTCTGGGCCTCCCTGGTGGTGCAGTGGGTTAAGCAACGCACTATGAAGCAAACTGCAGCCACTGCAGCACAAGTTCGATCCCTGCTGCCGGCCAGGGAGGGGACCCACATGGTGCGGCAGACCTCTCCTGCTGTGCCCACTGCTTCCCTCAGCAGTGTACTTCTGTTGATCTGCCTGTTCTGCAACCCGCTCTCTATGGTGAATCCTCTTATCCCCCCACACCTCTGGCCTGTACCCCAGTGCTTGTATGCATAAATAAATAAATCTTTAAAAGAAATTAAAAAAAAAAGATTTCTATGGACTGATAAGGAATGGTTTGAGTGATTTCCAGTATCACTAAATTCACAAAAAACACAACAGTATATATAATGCTACCTTTTTATAAGGAGAGAAATTAAGAAAGTATGTATAGATATGTATATTATTTTATTGTGATTATCTTTTCAGAAGTAATGGTGAGACAAGTATAGAATAATAGTTATGGATGTTACCATTCCAAAAAGGAACAAATAGAGGGAATAAAAGCATCACTTGTTCTCCAGCAAATCTGATAAATTCCATAAGTTTCAAAACCAAAGAATAATCTGTGTCTCATGGCCCTGCAGACCTCAATTCTTATGGCTTCCATGGTTGCACCATCTGTAGATCCAGGACTCTGCCCTTCAAGTTTTCCTCCTCTTTTTTTGAGGGTTATACGGGTTTGCAACTGAGTAGCTGTGCTAGCCCATTTCCAGCCTGTAGAGTGTTGGGAGTCCAACAGAGTTCTTTCATGTAATCCTGTCTTTGTCCTTTTTAATCTAAGCTTGCCATGTTCCTGCTGATATAACATTCTCAAACACTTGTTAGTCTCCTACGTATGTCACTGAGCACCACACCATACTGTAAGATAGTTCTCCATAGGTCCTTCCTGAATAACCATAAACCTAGCATTTAAATTTGAGCTTCTAATTCAAGGATAGAATATCCTTGAAGGATTGATTGAATCCATGAATTATACACCTAATCTGAGCAAAATGTTGTCTAGCCAGTCACCTTTACCCTTCATTGCAGAGCGTGCTTTCCTAACAGTGGACTTCTTTTTTGTTTGTTTGTTGTTTTTTTTTTTAAAGATTTTATTTATTTATTCATACAAGAACTAGGGTACAGGCCAGATGCACACGGGAGGTGAGAGGATTCACCAGAGACAGAGCGGGGAACAGAACAGGCAGATCAACTGAAACATACTGCTGAGGGGAGCAGCGGGTGAGGCAGGAGAGGTCCGCTGCTCCATGTGGGTCACCTCCCCGGCTGGCGGCAGGGATCGGAACTCATGCTGCAGTGGCTGTGGTCTGCTTCATAGTGCCTTGCTTACTCCACTGCGCCACCAGGGAGGGCCCAACAGTGGACTTCTTAAGTTTAGCATCTTTTGCAATCTGAATAGGCTGAGATATTTTCAAGTCATCAAATGCTAATTCCCTTTGTTTAATGGTTTCTTTCTCAATTTATTGCTTTCCTTTTTCACTTTGCTAGAAACAGTAGGAAGAAACCAACCCACGCTTAACTGTTTGCTTAAACATTCAGCTTCAGCTAAATAACCAAGTTCATCACTTTTACATTCTAGTTACCACAAAACTGTAGCATATAAGTCAGGCAAATTTTCTACCAATATGTGACAAAGATAAACTTTGTCCAGTTTTTAATAATATGTGCTTCATTTCCTCACCAGAATTCTTTAAATGACAGCATTTCTTGCATGGCTATTTACCTAATATTCTATCATGCTGATACATGTGTTTTCTAAGATGATAGAAACTTTCTCACTTCTTTCTAAGCCCACACCATAAACATGTTTAACATCCATATTTGTACTATCAGTCTTTTCAAAGCAAGATAGGCTTTCTCTATCATTAGTCTCAAAAAATATTCTTGCCTACATCCATTATCCAATTCTAAGCCACTTTCATAATTTTAGGGATTTGATACAGAGTACCACACTTCCTGATACCAAAATTTATATTTATTAGTATTTCATTTCTTTTTACTGACAAAGAATATGCCATTATATGAATATACTACATTTTTTATTCACTCATCATTTGAAGGACATTGGGATTGTTTCATTTTGTTGTTGTTGTTATAAATATTTCTAAGAGCCTCCAGATGGAAAGTTTTTTGGTGGATATATGTTTTTATTTCTCTTGAAGATGTAACTATTGCTGATTTCTATCTTACTATTTTAATAATGTGATTTTATTTTAATATTTTGAGAAATTGCCAAACTGTTTTCTAACTGGTTAAACCATTTTGTAATCCTACCAACAATATATGAGAGTTAGAATTGTTCTGCACCCTCTTAAACAGCTGTGCCTTTTTTTTCCAAGTCTAATAATCCTAATGGGGGTTAACTGGTACCTCAGTATGGTTCTGATTTGCATTTCATTAATGGCTAATAATGTTGATCAACTATATTTTCATGAGTTTATTGGCAATTTGTATGTCTTCTATGGAGAAATGTCTATTCAAACACTTTGCCAATTTTACATTGGGGTTTTTATCCTTTTATGTTCCTTATCAAATATATGACTTACAAATATTTTCTCATAATTTATTTAATATGCGTGTATATATTTAATATATGATTGTAAGTTCCTTATCAAATATATGACTTACAAATATTTTCTCATAATGATAAATTGAAATGAATGTCAACATAAACTCAGAGTTCCTTTTCATTAACATATTTCTAATGGGATGAGAAGAAGGAAACAAAAAGGACCAGAAACCATCAAAGACATTTCTGCTGGCCAAATTTGAAGCATTTAAAAGAAGTATAGGGCCCTCCCTGGTGGCACAGTGAGTTAAGCAACGCACTGTGAAGCAAAGTGCAGTCACTGCAGCATCAGTTCGATCCCTGCCACCGGCCAGGGAGGGGATCCACATGGCGCGGCAGACCTCTCCTGCCTCGCCCCCTGCTCCCCTCAGCAGTGTTTCAGTCGATCTGCCTGGTCTGTTCCCTGATCTATTTCTGGTGAATCCTCTCACCTCCCACACCTCTGGCCTGTACCCCAGTTCTTGTATGCATAAATAAATAAATCTTTAGAAAAAAAGAAGTGTAACTATAGCTGATTACAAATATTGGATAAATAAAATTCTTGTGTACATAGTAACATTAAAGCTAGAAGGGAAGTGAAAAAGAAGAAAATTTGTTCATTACCAATGAAAGTGACTGTTAAACCTTTACATGGTGACACCCTTTACATAGGTGTCATGGTGGTGGGAGAAATATGGGAACTATACATCAGGGGAGAATCAAATATTGTACAAAAATGAATGATCATGTAATAAATTTTTTAAAAATTAAAAAATAAGCTAACTCCCTTATAAATATTGGTAATTAAAAGGAAAAAATAAGTATTTACTGTTATCATTTAAGTAAAAAAAATTACTTCACCTGCCATTGATAAGGGAAAGTTTGTATTTACAAAATGACAGATAATAAATGTAAAAGGAGAGCTACAATAGAAAATTCACTATTTTCAAATCCTACCAAGGAGGGTTGGATAAACCAATAGACAATTGACTTAAGCAAGGATCATCAATGCATGCTTTTTAAAAAATGTCTATGTTTAAAAAATGACTATGTTTATAAAATAAGATAGTAACAAAATACAAATGTATCACTCCACCTTTACAATGGAAAGATTGATGATCATTACCTCAGTCAAATGTTAAGTACTAAAATTTTGTGCTCCCTCAAAATTCATACACTGAATTGTATACATAGTGTATACTGATTGTGTACAGCCCCTTTGGGAATTAGGGTTCCATAAGTTTTGAACTTTTAAGAAAAGAAAAATTATGAACTATAAGTGGAAAAGAAAGAAGGAAGGTGAAATAAAGGGAGAATGGTGTGGAAAGAGAAAGTGAAGAAGAAAATACCCCCTGTCTGTGACACTCCTTAATGCACACCAGATGGCAAATGCTCTTCAGTTCCTGTTTGTGGAAACTACCAAATATCTGTGCAAGGACATTTCTTACACTTTTCTGAAAGAGAGGATTTATGAGCTCACAGGGGCTGTGTATAAGCTAGGTTGACATTAAAAGAAAGGAATGAGACAGCATTCCTTCTGCCCACCTGTGGCTATGCAGGTGCTGCTCTTCACCAACTCTCCTCTGCAGGGCAGCAGCCTCCTGCCTGCCCATGACCAGCACCATGCTGGGGCTTCTCTTGACTGACCTCCCTCAGTGGAGGCAGCTCTCCTTGAGGCCACCTAAGACCATGCAGGCCTCTCTCAGCAAACCTGACCTTTTCAGGGCAGCTCTTCCTGCCTGCTTGTGCCTAAGCAAGTGTCCTTTGTTCTGTCCCTTTTCCTAATAAACCTGCTGTTTTAAATATATTTTTAAAAAAGAAAAAAAGAAAGGAATGAACAAATCTTCAGTTCCTAAAGGGTTAAAATTTGATATAGAATTTTTATATTATATAATTTTATTAACAAAGCCATTTTGTGCTTAGCCATAGTAGATATTCATATGGAAACATCTGCTATGATTTTATATTACTTCAATTCCTGTTTCTTAAAAAGAAAAGCATTTCTAAAAAGCTGTGTTTAATAAATAATGTTCTTCATATCACCACTAATGTATAAAATTACAGGTCTAGACTAATCACATTTTGAATCTTTTAGTGTCCTGATATACTTGCCTTCTAAAAAGCATTTGAAGCAGAGAAGATAACTTCTGGAATTAAATTTATCAACTATGAAGGTAATGCTGACTTAGCATTAGTTTATAGAATTGATTACATTTCTCTTCCCACGTCCCACAACTCTAATCTAGGGACTGTGATTTATTTATGTGTTTTATGATAGTAAAATTTCAGAAGCAATGTGAAACAAAAGCAAGAGAAAATAAGTAATGCAAGGATCACAAGAAAGTTGCATTACTGATAAAACTATAATACCAGCCATAGAGACTTGATAATATGAAAGCCTGAAAGTATTACATGCATGTAATCAAAGTAAACCTCATAAACAATAATGATATCTCAAAATATCACATGGGGGGCCTCCCTGGTGGCTCAGCGGGTTGAGTGCTGCACTGTGAAGGATCGATGGCACCGCAGTGCGCAAGTTCAATCCCCAGCCAAGGACAGGACCCACATGGCACAGCAGACCTCTTCTGCTTTGCCCACTGCTCCCCTCAGCAGTGTGTTTCAGTCCATCTGCCTGTTCTGCTCCTGCTCTGTTTCTGGCCTGTACCCCAGCTCTTGTATGCAAAAATAAATCTTTAAAAAAAAAAAATCACACGGGTTTAATGTGGTTTAAATGAGATAAAATAGTCTAGTATTATTAAACCTATGAATAAAGCAAAATATCAGCAAAAACATTTGTACATTTTAATACATACTGCAAATACCTATTGCCACAGTTTAGAATTAAATGAAACAACTTGTTGGGGAGGGTGGATTGGGTCTGGAATGAAGGCAGAAAGAGCACAAGAGACTGAGGTGATGGTGCACTGGTGAAATGGTGGTGGGAATTCCATGGGGACTACAATTGATGTCAAATATATATAAATAAATAAAATAATATAAAATTAAATTAAAATTAAATGAAACAACTTAGAAAAGTATAAAAGCCCCAACTCATTCACTATACATTTAAGGTGGAGAATTTTTGTCAAGAGTCCCAAAAAACTACAAATCAGAAACATTTTGTGGGGGGTGGGTGGGGATGAGGTCAGAAAGAGCACAAGGGATTGAGGTGATGGTGCATGGGTGATAAGGTGGTGGGAAATGGAGACCACAAATGACGTCAAATACATATAAATAAGGGGCCTCCCTGGTGGTGCAGTGGTTTAAGCCACGCACTGTGAAGCAAAACGCAGCCACTGGAGCACCAGTTCGATCCCTGCTGCCACCACCACATGGTGCAGCAGACCTCTCCTGCCTCGCCCTCTGCTCCCCTCAGCAATGTGTTACAGTCACTCTGCCTGTTCTGCTCTCCACTCTGTCTCTGATAAATCCTCTCACCTCCATGACTCTGACCTGTACCCCAGCTCCTGTACCCCTTTTTTAAAAAGGGAAAAAAAGTAAAAAAAAGTCCCAAAAAATTGTCCAGTTGACCCAGAGATTAACCAATTTATAAACGCATCCAGTAGTCACTGAGCATACTGGGTTTTTATTCATCTAAAGAATAATGGCTTAATGCAAATCTGCATATATTTAAAAGTTATCCTACTCAGAACTTTGTGGTTTGCTTCTCAATACAAGACTAATATGAACATATTAATCTTACTTCCTGCAGAATAATTCAAACATTCTAATGATGTTGGCAGAGGCTGACAAACTTCTGGAAAGGATCAGACAGTAAATATTTTAGCCTTTGCAGGTCATATAGGATCTCTCTCACATATTATTCCTCTTCCTTATATTTTTCTACACCTCCTTAAAAATGTAAAAGCAGGGCCTCCCTGGTGGCACAGAGGGTTAAACAACACACTATGAAGCAAACCACAGCCACTGCAGCATGAGTTCTCTGCCTGCCGCCACCCAGGAAGAGGACCCACATGGCATAGCAGGCCTCTCCTGCCTTGCCCGCTGCTTCCCTCAGCAGTGTGTTTCAGTCTGCCTGTTCTGCTCCTCACTCTTTCTCTGGTGGACCCTCTCATGGCCCACACCTTTGACCTGTACCCCAGCTCTTATATGCATAAATAAATAAATCTTTTAAAAAACATACTTAAAAAAATGTAAAATCAAGGCCTCCCTGGTGGTCTAGGAGTTAAGTTTTAGCATTGCAATCACTAAGGCCTGAGTTCGACCCCACACATATAGCAGCAGGCCTCTCCTGTCTCATCTTCTTCTCTCCTCAGCAGTGTATTTCAATAGATCTGCCTGTTTTGTTCCCCACTCTGACTCTGGTAAACACTCTCACCCCATGAATGAATGAATAAATGAATGAATGAAATTTTCACTGAAAAAAAAAGTAAATAAGTTCCTGACTCAGAGGTTATACAAAAACAAGCAACACATAGGCCAGAACTGTTCTGTAGGCCTCAGTGTACAGACCCATATTTTATGCCAGTCACCTTCAAGCTATTTTCTAGCCTCAAAACTCACTCTCCAGGGGCCTCCCTGGTGGCCCAGCGACTTGAGGGACACACTGTGAAGCATCTGCCACACAGTAGCGCGGGTTCATTCCCCAGCGAGAGGGAAGACCCACATGGTGCAGCAGACCTCTCCTGCTTTGCCCACTGCTCCACTCAGCAGTGTATTTCAGTCCATCTGCCTGTTCTGCTCCCCACTCTGTCTCTGGTGAATCCTCACCTTCCGCCACTCTGGCCTGTACCCCAGCTCTTGTATGCATAAAATAAATACATGAATCTTAAAAAAAACTTACTCTCCAGACCAAATTTTACTTGTATCCATATATGTAAAAGACAGCAAGACTTGGTCTGATCGGAAAAGGAAGATAAGCACTAAAACCCTGCTCATGAGTTTGGTCCTTTTCTCCTTTAATAACTCTGACCCCCATATGGCAGTTATCTACCAACACTTCACCAATCCCCAGAGCTCTTTGGAACATGGTCTGAAAGTCACTGACATATGACTCTATTATCTCTTCATTCAAATGTTGTAGTAAATTTGTTTTTTTGGGTTTTTTTAGTAAAATCCCTATCAGTAGGTCATCTTTTAGAGCAGAAGTTGCATGTGTAAGGTTGTAGATTACAGATAGATACCCAAACACACATAAATACTTCTGCTATTTTATCAAAAAAGGGGAGTTATGCTGTTTTCAACATAAAATCAGATTACAAATAATCCTCCCTTCAAAAAAGATGAGTGATACAACCAATCACATCAGTGAGGAGATAAATTTTACACTCTCTTTTCTGTTGATAAAGACTGGCAAGGAAGGGAAGGCATCCTTGAAGTTATAATTGTGCTAAAGGAAAGATTAACAGACTATACTTTTAAATTTCAGCCATGCTATGAGCTGCCAATGTTGAAGAGCCAAACAGAATCTTTATTAAATAGAACATCTTAATGAGTGCATCATTCAAAGGCAACAACCAAAGGGGTTTGAGAGAGAATTGGAAATCTAATGCTATCCCCCATGAGAAATAAACATGAATTTAAAGCTCTTTGGAGTTTGGAGTTCCTTATGTTAAAAAAAAGGGTGGGAAAGCATGGAGGAAGCTAGACCCTGGGTAAAATACAACTAATAAATTACCTGTGCTGCTGAGGTGATGGTGCACTGGTGTTACGGTGATGGGGAATACATGGGGATTACAATTGATGTCAAATATATGTAAATCAAAAAAAATTTATATTAATAAAGTAATTTCCCATTCAAAAAAATAATGATAATAAATTACCTGTGCTGGAATTCTTAGGAATAAAGATAATTATTCTAATTTTTTTATTGATCTGTGTTTGTGTGTAATCCTTCCTTAATACTTCCAACTTTTGATAAAATAAGTTATATATATATATAAATGACAGAGTGAAGGAAAAGGACATGCATCGCATCTCCATTGATGTAATATTTGACTAATATAAAAATGAAAAAGAACAATTGTTTGGGCACTTAAATCATTTTTCATAGCTTGGCTACTGTAAATAATGCTGCAATGAACATGGAAAAGCATGTTCCCTTCCTATTAGTGTTTTTGTGTTCCTTGGATTGATACCTAAGATTTGGAATTGTTGGATCATATGGTAGGACCATTTTTATTCTTTTGAGAAACCACATACTGTTTGTCATAGGTGACCAATCCACATTCCCAACAACAGTGTAATAGGGTTCCTATTTCTCCACATCCTTGCCAATACTTGTTGTTTCTTATCTTTTGGATGCAGGCCATTCTCACATTTAGTATCTCATTGTAGAAAGATACATTCTGTCCATGGTTTGGAACAATTAACTATCAAAATGGTCACATTATCTAAAGCAATATAGAGTCAATGAAATTCTTATCAAAGTTTCTATACCATTCTTCAAAGATATAGGAATTACATTGCTGAAATTCATATGGAACCAAAAAAAAAAAGTCCAAATAGCCAATGCAATCCTGACCCAAAAAAAAGAGTCATTGTACTTTTGAGGACTTCTAAAGGTTGCTTGTCTTTATTTTGACACCTTCTTTTAAAAAAAAACATTTATTTTTAATATCCTAACTTTCCTTTTAGCATTTTATATCCTCCTCACTTTCTTACTTACCTTTTTATTTCCGTTAATTGTTGCTTTTCACATCTTTTATTTTATTTTATTTTTTTTAAAGATTTATTTATTTATGCATACAAGCACTGGGGTACAGGCCAGAGGTGGGGGTGGGGGGTGAGAGGATTCACCACAGAGAGCTGGGAGCAGAACAGGCAGATCAACAGAAGTACACTGCTGAGGGGAGCAGCGGGCACAGCAGGAGAGGT
>JAGFMF010011568.1:1585821-1608628 GCA_019455555.1 Galemys pyrenaicus
TGCCTGTTCTGCTCCCCGCTCTCTGTGGTGAATCCTCTCACCCCCCCACACCTCTGGTCTGTGCCCCAGTGCTTGTATGCATAAATAAATAAATCTTTACAATATTACACCTGAAATAATAAATACAAAAATAAGAAACTTAGCTGAATATTCAGCCATCTTAGGATATCCCTTAAAATTGTTTTAATTTCTCTTTAGTAAATTTATAATGTTTCTTTTTCTTTTTTTTTTTTAAGATTTATTTATTTATGCATACAAGCACTGGGGTACAGGCCAGAGGTGTGGGGGTGGTGAGAGAATCCACCACACAGAGCAGGATGCAGAACAGGCAGATTGACAGAAACACACTGCTGAAGGGAGCAGCAGGCGAGGCAGGAGAGGTCTGCTACGCCATGTGGGTCACCTCCCTGGCCGGCAGCAGGGATCGAACTCGTGCTGCAGTGGCTGTGGTTTGCTTCATAGTGTGTTGCTTAACCCACTGCGCCACCAGGGTGGGCCCTGTTTCTTTTTCTTAACAGTGGCTTGTTTTATTAAATTAACTCTCAGCAAATATTTGAGCATTCACTAAATAATCCTAAGACAAGCATTAATAGGTAGAATGAGAGGCAGAGGTGCATTTGAAGATTCCAGATAATGTTTCCTTGTTAATAGAAGTTTTGCTCTAATATGTCACCACCATCAATAAAACTGAAAAAAAGAAAAGAAAAATTGTCTTTTCTATTTTTGGGGAAATGTTGTAAAAATGACTTCCTCTTATTAGCAGAGCAAGCTGCCTGCCTCTCTCGCTTTATAGAACTTTGCCAAGTTACAGCTAGCAGGATCCTTTTCTACCTAGCAACTGATAAACAAAAAAAAAACCTTTGTCATTGGCCAGCCAGATCTCTATTTGGAAACAAGCATAAATTCGCTAGTCTTAATTTTAGATACTGGAATTGCATCTTAGCAGAGAGAGAAGGAAAAAGAATGTAATTTTCAGAGCACATCAGTCTCTAACTTGTGTGAAGTCACTGAAGAGAGTGACAGGTAACAAAGAGAGAAGAAACATCAGCTATTGTCCTAGTTTATGTAGTTCTTGGTGGGATGCAGAATGATAGACTTTAAAAATCAACAACACTGAGGTGTGCTACTTTAAATAAAAGAAAAGCTGACCTGAGCCCAAGGATAAAAAGTTCTTAGAGAAAGTCTCCCTTGTCCTTGCTCAACAGGCTCAAAATAGACCCACACTTCCACTCTTCCCTTTTTTAAGGGTTTCAAGAAAATTTTTCCCATCATTTTCATCTTCCCAACAACCTTTGTTGGGCTAGAATGATTCACACAAGAAACTTGGTTATGGTGACTTACCCAAGGTCATTAAAGGATTCAGTGACTAATCCAAGGTCATAAAGGGATTCACTGACTTAGCCAAGGTCAGTAAATTTTCAACAAGGCCAGGAATCAAGTCCAGGTTTCCAGCCTTTACTGGCTGATTCACCTCACATATTGGAAAACATTCTTTCCCTCACCCCATCTCTCGCCTGTTCTATTCTCAGACAGTGTTGATGCCCATGCTGAAAATAGAATCTTCTCTACTACAGCCAAGAGCTAGTCCCTTTATTGCCCGACAGAGGGAGAGTCACGGGAAAATGGCAATAGCCCATTCAAGCTTATCTCCAGATGTCCCCCCAGTAACTGCTGCCATAGTTAGCAAAACAGTAATACAAGACACCCTGTTGCATTTGAATTTCAGACAAACAACAAATAAACTACATACAATATTTGGGACTACTTACACTAAACATTTACTTGTTATCTCTGAAATTAAAATTTAACTGGGCATCCCTTACTGTGTCTGGCAACCCTCGCCCAACTCATCCCAACTTCTACCCTCATGCCTACACAGGAATTCATCATGGCAAGAGGACTCATCCAGGACACAGGGAACAACACACAGATAACTAGGAAGGTTATTTTCTACTCAATTTTGTAAAGTAGCTCCCTACCTGGGAGATTTTGAATTCTAAGTATTCAAATTATAAGTATTCATTTTTTTAAAGATTTATTTATTTATACATACAAGAGCTGGGGTACAGGCCAGAGTCACGGGAGGTGAGAGGATTCACCAGAGACAGAGTGGTGAGCAGAACAGGCAGACCGACTGAAACACACTGCTGAGGGGAGCAACGGGGGAGGCAGGAAAGGTCTGCTGCACCACGTGGGTCCCCTCCCTGGCTGGCAGCAGGGAGTGAACTTAGGCTGCAGTGGCTGTGGTTTACTTCTTAGTGTGTTGCTTAACCCACTGCGCCACCAGGGAGGCCCCTCAGATTGTAAGTATTCAAGTGTAAGTATTTACATTTTTTTAATGCAATGATATTTACATTGTTTTTTCCCAGTTATAACATAATACATGTCTTGAGCCTCCCTGGTGGCGCAAAGGGTTAAGTCTCACCACAATGAAGCTATCCGCAGCCACTGAAGCACAAGTTTGATCCCCAGTCAAGGAGGTGACCCACATGGCACAGCAGACCTTTCCTGCCTCAACTGACCGCTGCTCCCCTCAGCAGTGTACATCAGTCTATCTGCCTGTTCTGCTCGCCGCTCTGTCTCTGGTGAATCCCCTCAAACCCCCAAATCTCTGGCCTCTATCCCAGCTCTTGGATGCATAAATAATTAATTTTTAAAGATTTATTCATTATTTATGCAGCCAAGAGCTGGGGTAGAGGCCAGAGGTGGGGGTGAGAGGATTCACCAGAGACAGAGCAGGGAGCAGAACAGGCAGATCGACTGAAGTACACTCTTGAGGGGAACAGCAGGCAATATAGGAGAGGTCTGCTGCACCTTGTGGTTCCCCTCCCTGACCAGGGTCGAAATCATGCTGCATCGCTGCAGTGTCTCGAGTCTCCACAGTGCGGCACTCCACCCCCTTGCGCCACCAGAGAGGCCCAATAATTAAATCTTTTCTCAAAAAAAAAAAATGATATGTGTCTTTTTCACATATTTCACATAAACATGGCTACATTATCTCCTGTCTCACATTTTTACTTTCCCCTTGAGTATGGATGACTTATGATTTGCACCCAATAAAAGTAGCAGAAGTGAGGTCAGGCTACTTACAAGTCCAAGAGGCAAGGTCCAAGTCCAAGAGGCAAGGTCACATCTAACTTGTTCACTGGATCACCCACCCTTGCAGCCTGAGCTGACATGTAAGAAGTCCAACAACACTGAGGTCAGCACCACATGGGGAGTCCTCCCGTAGGTGCTCCAGCAAGCAGATCTAGTCTTCAAATCCTCCTAGTCTTGGCTTACCTCACTGAGTGAAGGAGCCCCACAGATGGTTCCAGGCTCAGCTATTGAGAGATCCCAGATTTTAGGTCTCCCCAGTTGAGGACTGAGATGTGATGAAATAGAGACAAGCTGTCCTCCTGGGCCCTTTCCAAATTCCTGACCCATAGAGCTTGTAAATGTAGTAAAGTGACTTTTGCTTTATGCCACTAAATTATGTCTGTCATTATACAACAACAGTAACAAAAACCTAATATTTGCCCACTGCAGAAAAATTTAAAAAGAGAAAATTACCTATAATTCTACATGCAAAGCAATTGCTTCTAGAATTTGAGGTATATGCTTTTCTAGAACTATTTGTAATTTTTTTCTTCTTAAATGAATATGGTATCATAGCATAAGTTTGATATTTAACTTCAAAAGTTTTTCTTGGGCCTCCCTGGTGGCACAGTGGATTGAGCACTGCACTGTGAAGCATCCGCAGCACAGCAGCATGAGTTCGACCCCCGCCCAACAAGGGGACCCACGTGGCACAGCAGACTCCTCCTGCCTGGCCCACTGCTCCCCTCAGCAGTGTATTTCAGTTGATCTGCCTGTTCTGTTCCCCACTCTGTCTCTGGTGAATCCTCTCACCCCCCACGCCTCTAACCTGTACCACAGCTCTTGTGTGCATAAATAAATAAATCTTTAAAGAAAAAAAAAGTTTTTCTTGAAGGCCTCTGGGTTGCCTAAAGGTTAAGTCTCAGCCATTTCATCACAAAGGCCTGAGTTCCATGTCCAGCCAGGCAGCTAGCCCAAATGGTGCAGCAGACCTCCTATCTCGCCTGCTGCTCCCCTTAGCAGTGTATTTTAGTTAGTGTATCTGCCTGTTCTGCTCCCTACTCTTTCTGTAGTGAATTCTCTCACCACCAGTACCTCTAGCCTACACCCCAATTATCCCGCACAAAAATAAAAATCTTTTAAAAAAGAAAGTATTTCTTGAAAAAAGTCCATCTTATTCAATTTTATCTTACTGTACAATCACTGAACATTTATGTTATTATAACCTTTCTTATTATAAATACACATGCACTAAATATCTTTATACATATATTTGATTTTTCATTTCTCATTTGATTTTGCTGTAAGAGTAATTTCAAGGGGGCCTCCCTGGTGGCACAGGGGGTTAAGTCTCAGCACTATGAAGCTATTGCTAGAGACTGCAAGCATGAATTCTATCCCTGGCCAGGCAGGGGACCCACATGGCGCAGCAGACCCCTCCTATCTCACCTGCTGCTCCCTCAGCAGTGTATTTCAATCTGCCTGTTCTGCTCCCCACTCTGTCTCTGGTGAATTCACTCACCCACCCCCGACACCTCTGACCTATACCTCAGTTCTTGTATGTATAAATAAATAGTTTTTTTTTAATGATTTTTATTTTTGCACAGATGTAGGCCAGAGATGTTTAGAAGATTCAGCAGAGACAGAGTAGGAACAGAATATTTGTTGTCTCTTAGTGACTTATAAAAGCTATTTGGATAGCAGTCATATTAATCCTCTGTCACTGATGTAGAAAATTGTTCTAATTAGTCCTTTGTCTTTTATTGAATATGCATTTTAAAAATCAAAGATATTGAAAAATGAAACAATATCTATGAAATTGAATATTCTCCTGAAATATCAGCTTATTGTCCCTACAGCCACATTTATTAACATTTATCGAGTTCAAAAGAAATAAAATGCAAAAAAGTAAAAGTAAGCAATAAAAACACAATGAAATCAGGTACAGTACTACAATTGAAAGAAAAAGTAAAGAGCACTGGACTGCGTTATAAACACAGGCCTCAATAAATAGATCGGGGCCTCCCTGGTGGCGCAATGGGTTAAGCAAGCACTGTAGGACAAACCATAGCCACTGCAGCACGAGTTCGATCCCTGCCACAGCCAGGGAGGTCACCCACATGGCAGGGCAGACCTCTCCAGCCTTAACCACTGCTCCCCGCAGCAGTGTATTTTAGTTAATCTGCCTGTTCTGCTCTCCACACTGTCTCTGGTGGATCCTCTCACACCCCCACCCCCGCCCCGGCACCTCTGGCCGGTTCCTGTATGCATGAATGGATAAATCTTTAAAATTAAATAAATAAAGTGAATTACACTTCAGCACATCGATTCTGGGTTCAATAAATTTAGACTTTCTGAGAGAGACAGACAGACAGAGGCACAGAAACAGAGATCTTTCCCTGCAAATGAGGGGAAAGTGCCAATTCCGGCGGTTGAGTTTTGATAATCACTTCTGGATTTCTCCAGCAGAGGGCGATCTGGTATAGGTAGAACTTTCTGGTATAGGTAGAACAAAATGCAGGCAAAGTACACTTTGATTGCCTACTCAGTTCCAGAATTTCTATCAAGAAAACACTTGGGGAAACATTCTGGACTGAAGGGAGCTTCCTGTTCACACAGAAGAAGAAATAGAGTGGGATCGTCCATACAAACCTTTGGGGCTTTTAACAAGTATTCCCAATAAGTGAGCCCTTAGAACAGCTTAAGTAGATAACATATATCTAGAAATTAAGACTTACTTATTTAATTAATAATTTCTCCTACTATGTCCTATCATAGGGTCTACTTTAGACATTTATTTAATAAACTTATGCTAAGCACATTTTATAGGCAAGATATCAACTGGTGTAGAGATTTGATATATATAAATCCAAACACTTACTATCTACAATCTATTTATATGCTCAAAATGGAGATAGACAAATACACAAATAACCATATTCAGCAAGTCAGAATATGGAGGATACTATAAGGAAGGCACAAATAGGTTACAGAAGAAAAGGAAAGTCCACATCCAGCTGAGGAGAAAAATAAAGAGATCCTCTGTGGTCCGGGCTCATTATCCACTTCTGTCTCACCCAACCATTATTCTATGGCCATCTCCACAGAGACCGCAAACTTTATTATTACAGACTTCAAACCGTCCTCTCAATGAGGAGTGATCCAAATGAATACAGTCAGGGCCTCCCTCTTGACGTAGTAGGCTGAGCTCGCACTATGAAGCATCCGCTGCACAGCAGCATGACTTCGATCCCCGGCCAGGGAGGAACCCCACATGGTGCAGCAGACCTCTCCTTTCTCCCACCCTGCTCCCCTCAGCAGTGTATTTCAGTGGATCTGCCTGTTCTGCTCCCCACTCTGTCTCTGGTAAATCCTCTCTCCTCCCTTGCCTCTGGCCTGTACCCCAGCTCTTGTATGCATAAATAAATAAATCTTTTTTAAAAAATGACTACAGTCAGCCTCACAGAACTCCAGACTTGATGAAAGGACCTCGTGCTTCATTCATCCTCATGACAACCTTACAAGGTAAATGTTATACTCACAGATGAAGAACTGAAGTACTTACTGGTCACTGTACTTACACAGCGGTTAGAATTTGTAACTTAAATCTGTCTAAATCAAAAGCCTGTGTGGTTCTCATCATTCTGCCTGTCTCAGGCATAATACATTCTAGTAATCATATTTTACTAAAAGATGATGACTTACTAAGCAAAGGAGCAAAGCCCTGGTAAATCACCAGCCTTTGAGTAAGGAGGAATTATTAAGATATGCATCTTATAGGGGGAAAAAATAATAACAATAAAAATCAAAACAAAGCAAAAATAAACAGGTAATTATGAATCAGATATATTCTGCAGGGGAGGAAGAGGGACAGGAATCAAAACCAAAGGGAAGAGCACAAGGGACTATGGCAATGTGCACAGGTGAATTGGTGGTGGGAATTCTATAGGGACTACACCTGAGAAAAGAAAGCAAACATTGCCCAGAAATGAACAATGATGTGAAATATATGTAAGAAAATAAATTATTTAAAAAATTAAAATAAATTTTAAAAAGATGCATCTCAGGGGCACACAGCCTTCTCTCCCACTCAATCCTCTGATGTACTTGATAATCCTTTTTCCTTAAGCAAAATTACTAGTTAACAGCATATTTTTAATATTAATAATAGTAATTTTCATGTGGCCTTAAATGACTGTCCAGGACCTCTACTCTGAAAGTCGTGTCCAAACAGAACAATGCTGCACGTCTATTTTCCAACAAATCCTGTAGGTGGCGCCCATGCACTGTTTTCAATGGAAAGAGCCCAGTATCCACGTTTCAAAAATCAAAACAACCATCAAATAAAGAACTCCTCTTATGCTGAGAAGGAAACACAACCTTGCTCCCTATAACTGCACCCAAAAATTCTTTCTTTTAATAAAAATTATATTCACCGAGAGAATCGAAGTTGTTCACTTAAGAAGTCGCTGCTTGAGACACCCCTAAAGTGAACAAGGAAACTTATGGCCTTGAACATGCACTTCATCTCTTTGGCCCTCATCTAGAAAAAGCGAAAGATGATAGAGCAAACTCTTAAAGTCCCTTTTAACTCATAAATTTTATATTGCTCCCTCCCAAAAGAATCCTCGATGGTTCTTAAGAAATAAAAGGAATTTGTAAAATCTAAGTTAAAAGAGATACACAGGAGTGTGATCCAGCGCAAAAGGTCACTCATTCTTGCAAATCCACTACTGTATCACCTCCAAAAGGCTGCTGCCCAACAGAAGTCATCAGTTCCCTCTAAAATCACGGGTTAGCCCATGTACGCCAAGAAAAAAAAAAATTTTCCCTAGAAAATTCTTATCTCAGAGTTTCCATGCTCACTCTAATCCTACATTCTTAGGGAAGTCTCACCCCTCTTCCACAGAAGCACAGACACTGCAGCACGAGTTCGATCCATGTGGAGAGACCCACATGGTGCAGCAGACCTCTCCTACCTCGCCCTGCTCCCCTCAGCGGTATACTTCAGTTAATCTGCCTGTTCTGCTCCCCGCTCTGCCTCTGGTGAATCCTCTTACCTTCTTCTCACCTCTGGCCTGTACCCCAGTTCTTGTATGCATAAGTAAATAAATCTTTAAAAAAAATAAAATCACTTGGATGGGCCTCCCTGGTGGTGCAGGGGTTAAGCACCACACTATGAAGTATCCACATCCACTGCAGCATGAGTTTGATCCCCAGCCAGAGAGGTGACCCACATGGCACAGCAGACCTCTCCTGTCTCACCTGCCTGCTGCTCCCCTCAGCAGTGTGTTTCAGTCAGTCTGCCTGTTCTGCTCCCCACTGTGTCTCTGGTTAATCCTTTCACACACACCCCACCACTGGCCTGTACCCCAGCTCTTGTATGTATAAATAATCTTTTAAAACACATATATATTATCAAAATTAATTTTATCATTTATTTTTACATTTATTAATGGACCTACTAGAAAATGTAAAATTACATATGTAGCTTGTATTATCCTCATTCAGATTATGCTGCTCTATTTTTTTTGAGCCTTTTCTATGCAAACTGTAAAGTTGGATTTTCAGACTCCAGTATAGAGTTTTATATGAATGCTCTTTACATTCCTATTCCTTGGGTCTGACGTATTATTAGAGCTGGGGTAATATGGCCCTTGGAATTTTGATCCCATATCTTTGTAAACCCCTTCAACTTCATGTTACCCACGAATATGATAAGTATACTTTATATTCATCTAAGTCTTTGATTCGAATATTGACAAAATGAAGACTGAAGGCTTTATTAGAAATTACTTTTCATGTTAGAATGACCCATTCATCGGGCCTCCCTGGTGACGCAGTGGGTTAAGCAACGCACTGTGAAGCAAACCGCAGCCACTGCAGCATGAGTTCGATCCCTGCTGCCGGCCAGGGAGGGGACCCATATGGCGTGGCAGAACTCTCCTGCCTTGCCCGCTGCTGCCCTCAGCAGTGTGTTTCTGTCAAATCTGCCTGTTCTGCATCCTGCTCTGTCTCTGGTGAATCCTCTCACCCCCCCACACCTCTGGCCTGTACCCTAGTGCTTGTATGCATAAATAAATAAATCTTTAAAAAAAAAAAAAGAATGACCCATTTACCGTTAAGTCAGAGGAATGAAGTGGTACCTTGAAGTACATTTTTTAGCTAAATAATAATTATATTATTATATAATACATAGCATACAGCCCTTTTTCTTTTTCACCTTCTACTGCATTGCCCAGATCACCAAAGAGATGATGGACAAAGCTTGTGATCAGGGTCAGGGGAGGCCTGGGGCGGGGATTTAGCTTCTAAGACTAAAACCATCAGGGCTGAGATAAGCAAGGCTCAGCTTGACTGTTCCAGCTGGGTTGGGTTTTCAGATAATAGGGTGAGAAGTGCTGCTCCAGGGCCTGAATGGTAGAGCTGAGAGACCTTCTAGCTTGCCAGAAGGAGGCAGGCACACCTGGGTACAAGTTCAGGGTGAGTCAGCCTTTAGGTCTCAGTTCCCGTTTTCTCCTTTGTCTGAGAACCAGAGAACCTCAACTTTAAAGGAATCTTAGACATGCTTTCATCCAGACTTTGTACAGCAAAATCAGTGATTCAAGTTGTGAAATCACTGCTAAACCGCTCCACCAGCAGAGAGCACACTATTTCATTTGGGAGTTGGCGGGGAAACTTGAATTGTTCAGGAATCCTCACTCCTTTCTGACAAGTGTCACTCACCAGTCTTATTTCTGCCTTCTGGAAAAAGCCCTGATTTTCAAAATGACATTTAGGGTTACCTATCAAAGCAGCAAGTGACCCTCTTAATTCTGTTTGTACCCCCAACGATCCCTAGTACTTTTAGTCATCCTTCATAGCATAGTTTTCAAACCTCTTCACCACCCTGGGTGCCCTCCTCAGGCAGCCTCCAATAAACAGGTCCCTGTCCCATCCTGACTAGGTGCAATACCCAGGACTGAGCCCTGTACTCCTGTGAGGTAGCCCCTTTCTTCCTCATCACTCTCCTTCCTCTACGTTAGTCTAATGATTTCAGGCAGTCACATTATACCGGGGACACACTCAGAACTTGTGTTCGGCTAAAATGCACAGATAGGAGCCTCCCTGGTGGCGCAAGGGGTTAAGCACTGTGCTGTGAAGACTCTGCAGCCACTGCAGCTCCAGTTGGATCCCTGGACTGTGACATGACCCACATGGCACAGCAGACCTCTCCTGTCTACCCCGCTGCTCCCCTCAGCAGTGTATTTCAGTCAATCCACCTGTTCTGTTCCCCACTTTGTCTCTGGTGGATCCTCTCACCCCCCACACACACCTCTTGCCTCTACCCCAGTGCTTGTATGCATAAATAAATAAATCTTAAAATAAGTAAAATAAAATGCACAAATAATTTTAAGTAATGCTCTTCACTGTATGTGTAACCCCATGCATCTAAGTCAGACAGTGCCAGTAAGTGTGGCGCATTGTGGAATCCAGAAGTAGCCTCAGCTTCCTTCTCAACACACTCTCCAGTCAGCCACCAACAGTCTACGTCTAGATGCAGCCTATCTCACACTGAAGTGCCAGGTTAAATCTCCCCTCTCTTAAACTTCTGCAACTTGAGTTTCATCTGACAAATGAAAGGACTTTCTCCTTCATTGAATTTATCAATATTAGAACTGGTCCGTCAATTCCAGTTTCATCATCTATACGGCATAGTGCTTAAAGAACATCTATTATTCCATCCAAATATTTGCCCTCATTCTTTTATTATTGCTCCCTAATGGTTACTGGAAAGTATCTATTTTATAAGCTGATGTATTTATTGAATGATATTTTATGTTCTCTCTTTAAAAGTATTTCCATTTCATATTAAGTTAGCTGCTTTTTAAATTTATGTGGCACTGCTTTTTATGTCCATTTCAATTATAAACTTTTATTGGGAATCTATGGGATACAAAGTAGTAACTGTCAATATCACGCAGAAAATGTGCAGAGTCCACAATACCTGCTGCTATCTTCAGCAAGAAGAAAACACCCCTTCCCTTAAACCAGCCTGATCCTCTATTCATCTCTGTAGTGGTTTAGCAGGTTCAGTAGGCTCCATGGCCATCAAGTAACATTCTCTTGTTTTATGTTTTATTTTCATTATCTTTGAATCTTTAAAAGGACCAGGGCAGAAGATCTTAGTCCTTTTAGAGGATAAACAGGTACCAAGCTTTCATGTCCCTTGCTGGAGATCCCACAGGATGATGCAGCTGGAAAAGTGTAGAAATGGAATGTTCTGGTAGACAGAGAAACATAACATCTTATACTCTGGAGATACCCACAAAACTGGTAATTTCAGCTCCATGTTCAGTAATATAAAGTTTTTCTTAGGAGCAACCAGATTTTTGTAAGAATCATATTTCAGTTTGGGCCTCCCTGGTTAAGTCTCAGCGCTACACTAAAAAGGCCCAACACTGCAGCCTGAGTTCAATTCCCAGCCCTCACCCTCCTGGACCTCTGTCCTACACCCCAGTTATGCACAAAAATAAATAAAATCTTTATTTTAAAAGATTTATTTTTATTTATGTATACATACAAGAATTCTCTGGTGAGAGAATTACCAGAGACAGAGTGGGGAGCAGACCAGGTAAATCTACTGAAATACATTCCTGAGGGGAGCAGTAGGCAGGAGAGGTCTGCTGAGCCTATGGGTGAACTCCCTGGCCAGGGTAGAACTCACTGGCCAGGGATCAAATTTATGCGGCAGTAGCTGGTGACAACTGGATAGCCTAAGACTTTACTCCCTGCTCTACCAGAGAGACCCATAAAATCTTTTTTTAAAAAATTGTATTTCATTCATTGTGTTGTCAGCAGATGGTATTCTAGTGGCTAGGATATTCTTAGCACAGTGGCTAAGAATAAGAATGCAGGTTTTTACACACCCAGCATAACCCGCTATTACAGAACTCTGTGTCACAGGTCAGAACGCATTAAGTAGATGTTGAGTTACTGACCAGCCTAGCTTACCCACCAGATATTCTAGGAGACAGAATATGATTCACATAATTCTTTCACCTCTCCCTGTCCTTTATCCAACCACCGTATTATCGGGGACGTGATACTCTGCTAGACAGTCTATACTCTAATTGAAATTACCCCAAAGACAACAGTGTGATGAAGTGGTTTGCGCATAGAAGCTGCAAAGAGAGATCCATTTTCCAATCCAACTAGGAGGTTAATGATTATATGTCACTTTAGAAAATCATCACCTCTTTGTTGAAATGAAAACTAAGTCCAAATGTATGTTGCTTTGTGTCAGGTCAGACCCTCTAATCTTTAGGGGTAAAGGTCAAGGCCTTCGTCCTTCTACAACTGCCTCCTATAGCCAACCCTACCTATAAAGAAGTTCTGATAAAACACAAAATACTGTCTACAAGATGCATAATTTAAAAACATTCTTAGAGAGTAGTTTTCCACAGGAGAAACAGCTCAAAAGTCCCTGCGCTCACCAAAAAGTTGAGGAAAGAGGCTTTGGGGACCTTCAACTTGTGGGGTGCTCTCCCCCTAAACGGCCCAACAAGATCCCTGAGCTGAGCTGCCTAGGTTACAGAGAGCAAGGCCAAAATAGACACATTCTAGCTGTTCTCTTCTGGGTCTTAGGATGGGAGGAAGAAAGCAGTTCTGAGGTTTCCATCATCTTGTCCTCAACTTATTAACAGAAGAACCCTGTGAGGGATTTGGGGTAACCTTGTAACAATGACTTTCCCCACATATCCTTTGCCCTAGGGGCCAAGCATCTCAGTAAGGACTTGGGAAAGGGCTCGGACTGTGGGGATCAGAAAACCTTTCTCCCAAGTAGCAAACATTACTGAACCAAGTCACATCATAATAGAGTGAAGAGCAGAATCCTAGAGTCAGGTGAACTGGTTTTCTTCCTTGGCCCAGTCTTGTACCAAGTGTGACCTTGAGTCTGAGCTCTCTCATCTATAAAATGGGGATAATACACCTATCAACTCAGAGGGTAAGAATGAAAAGGTTTGAAGCACTTAAAGAGATTAATCTGGACCAGAGTGCAAAATACGAGTGAGCTCTGTGAATATTAGCCATTGTAATTTTAATGAAGCTTTTCAGACTAGGTTAGAACACACAGATTTAGTGTCAGCATAATCAGGGCCCTTAATTCATATTATAAATACCCACATGGAGGCTCAGAAAGGTGAGCTCTAGACAGTGAACACCCTGTGGCAGCCCCCACAGAGAATATTTAATAATTGAGGAAGTTTCTGGGTAAGGTCTTACCAATTTCCACCTTCAATCCAGCAGCAACTGAGCCCAGATTCTAGAACCTGGGTAAATACTAGTTACTGGTGATTAAAATAAAAAAAGTGGAAAAATCATACAAAATTCCTGACCTTTCAGTGCTTATGCTCTCGTGCAAGAGAAAGGCAACAAATAAACTAAACAATACAATATTAGATCATGATGTCAGTATCCAAAGGAAAACAGCAAGAAAATGGGATATATCGAGGGTGCTACTGGTAAGTTTTTAAGTTGAGAAGTGGCCTGGCCTATACATCTCAAAGGAGATGTCATTGAGCAGAGGACGGGAGTGAGGAGCAAACAAAAATGAGCTAGGATATATGTGAGAGGAACTCTACTCAGGAGCTTCATGCAGAGGAGTAACAAGTGCAAAGGTCCTGAGGCAGAGAACTTAAAGTAAATGCATAGGAAGGAGCCTAAAAAAAAGGAAGGCAGCTAAGGGAATTTGGGCAAGACATCTAAGGATGTTTTCTGAGACATGTCCAGCTAAAAAGTTCACCAGCTGCATCATGAGAAACTGGAAGTTAATGCCATGCTAGAAAGCATCTGTGACACAGAAAGTCACACATACACCAGCGTAGCTTACCCTACTGCAAGGCCTTAGCCCTCTGTGTTGTTCAGTCACTCTCAATTCACCTCTTTGTTTTGGTAAAGATTTATTTATTTATGCATCCAAGAATTGGGGTACAGGCCAGGCCAGAGGTTCAGGGTCGGGGTGAGAGGATTCATTAGAGACAGAGTAGGAACAGAACAGGCAGATAGACTGAAAGGCACTGCTGAAGGGAGCAGCAGGCAGGTGAAACAGGAGAGGTCTCCTGCACCATGTGGGTCACCTCCCTGGTCAGGGATTGAACTTGTGCTGCAATGACTGGGGATGCTTCATAGAGCTGCGACTTAACCTCTTGTTAAGGGCCTGACAGGGAGGCCCTGTCACTCACCTTCTTGATGTTATTCTAAACTACTAAACTAAAGAGCCTCTTCAAGTATTAATCAAGTTAACAAGTGCATGAAAATTTCTGTCAAGAGTCTGATGGCCAGGCGCCTCCCTGGTGGCACAAGGGGTTAAGCACCGCACTATGAAGCATCCACAGCCATGAGTTCAATCCCAGCCAGGGAGGGGACCCACATGGCACAGCAGACCTCTCCTGTCTGCCTGCTGCTCCCCTCAGCAGTGTGTTTCAGTAGATCTGCCTGTTCTGCTCCCCACTCTGTCTCTGGTAAATCCTCTCACCACCCTCCCCACAGCTCTGGCCTGTACCCCAATTCTTGAATGTATAAATAAATCTTTTTTAAAAAAAGAGTCTGATGTGCAGAGTATATCACCCCATATACAATGGCACCTTAATGCCATCTGGGGTTGCCACTCTGTACCATAGTATCCTCCACGTCCAGATGATTTTTATTAAACAACTTTGCTCAGTGTGTGAGTGAGTGATAAGGAACAAAGGCTCTTTGTATACTCCATGTGGGGCCATAACACTTTTTTTTTGCATTTAATTCTTAAGTGCCCAGAATAATTGTTTGCTTGATCCCATGTAAACTTGTGTTCTGATGAAATGAGCGATGGTTTGCAAAAAGATGGAGCATGATAATGTCCACATATACAGAAAGGAGCTGGCAATTTTCCCTCTTCAAAATGTACCTATAGTCTTTCTTTGCCTCTTAGCTTCTGGTTTCATCTTGTGGCTTCTCTCCTCTGTGCAAGTGATATTTTACATTTCCTAAAACCTTTTAAAAGCTTGAAGTTTGGTAAATTAGACAGTATCGTCTTTCTTCTTTGGAAGAAGAAATTGCAGTCTTGTCTTTTACCTAAATCATTTTATGGGCCATTAATTGAATAGATAATGTTTCTCAGCACAGGCTGAAGGGTCATTTACCATTTTCAACTTGACAACTCCCCGTGATCGCAAGAGAGCAATACAGAGAGGTGACACTGAGCTTTTGTGAAGAGCATAGGCCTGACTGGAATTAGAAAGTCACACATTTTAGTCTCTTATTTGCATTTACACATGAGATAAGAGAGCTGACTGTCAATTTTTCCACTTTCATGAATCTTTGTTTTAACTGGAAACTCTGAATATCAAAAGTCTACTGGTAGGATAATGATAATTGGTTTTAGAAAATCGGGTGATATGTTTTACTCTTTGAGATCAAGAAATATCTGGATGGAAGGTCAAAAGCCTCATTCCAGATTCCCACCCCTTATGCCCTTAGGTGTCTCTACTTTTTGTCAGACACCAGGGGTTCTAACTGAATTGCTGACCAGGATAAGAGTACATAGGTCTCTGAGAAAACAAATCTGCAAGAAACTATACCACTAGGATCAGAGGAGTGAAAGTGACTCTCCCTTGAAAGGATGCAAAAAAGGGCCTCCCTGGTGGCTCAGCGGGTTGAGTGCTGCACTGTGAAGGATCTATGGCACCGCAGTGCACAAGTTTAATCCCCAGCCAAGGACAGGACCCACATGGCACAGCAGACCTCTTCTGTTTTGCCCACTGCTCCCCTCAGCAGTGTGTTTCAGTCCATCTGCCTGTTCTGCTCCTGCTCTGTTTCTGGCCTGTACCCCAGCTCTTGTATGCATAAATAAATCTTTTTTTTTTTTAAAGATTTATTTATTTATGCATACAAGCACTGGGGTACAGGCCAGAGGTGTGTGGGTGGTGAGAGAATCCACCAGACAGAGCAGGATGCAGAACAGGCAGATTGACAGAAACACACTGCTGAGGGGAGCAGCAGGCGAGGCAGGAGAGGTCTGCTGCGCCATGTGGGTCCCCTCCCCGGCCAGCAGCAGGGACATGTGGGTCCCCTCCCCGGCCAGCAGCAGGGATTGAACTCGTGCTGCAGTGGCTGCGGTTTGCTTCATAGTGTGTTGCTTAACCCACTGTGCCACCAGGGCGGGCCCTGCATAAATAAATCTTTAAAAAGAAAGAAAGGATGCAAAAAACCCTGAATATAATGAATGAGTATAACACAGTTCCTTATCAAATCACCCCCATTACCCCTTTACATGCAGTAATCCAGTAATCTTTGATCATTTGGTGAGATTGCACTTGATTACATCGGTCTCTTGAGGAGACCTGCATTACCAAGGGCACCATCGGTTTCTTCCATTCCATGGAAGCATGTATAGCCTTTGTTGTTGTTTTAAGGATTTGTTTTTATTCACTTATGTATATAAGAACCAGGGTGTAGGCCAGAGAAATGCTGGACATGAGAGATTTCACCAGAGACAGAGTGGGGAACAGAACAGCAAATCAACTGAAATACCCTGCCCAGGGGAGCAGCGGGTAATACAGAAGAGGTGTGCTGCACCAGGTGGATCTGCTCCCTGGTGGGATCCAACTCATGCTGAAGTGGCTGCAGATAGCTCAATAGTACTGAGACTTTAACCCCTATTCTGCCAGGACGGCCCTGCTGTGTAAGTTCTTAAAATGAACTAGAAAGACAAAAGCCATAGGATGGTTCTTTACTTTACTTCTCCCTCACCTGACTGACACCTTTTACTAACTCAAGAACCTTTTTTGAGAAGCATTTTTTAAGTACCTACATGGACAAATTCATCATAATAGGATTAAAATTGATCATGCCATTGATATTGGGCAACAAAATGTGAGCATTTCAACAAAGCTTTCTCACACTCTTGAAAAAAAAAAGACATTTCAAAGGTTTAGAAAATCATAACACATGAAATAAACATTTTACATTATTTGCTATTACATATGTCCTATGTTGTGTGTGTGTGTGTGTGTGTGTAGATCGGAGGGGGAAAGAGAAAATTTTCAATGACCTTTTAAAAAATGGCAAGAGTATGTAAAATCCAGTGTTCCAATGTGGAGCTGTGTTTGGTAATGCTTTCATGGTAGAAGGAATCTTTTTTTTTTTTTTTTAAGATTTATTTAGTTCTGCATACAAGAGCTGGGGTACAGGCCAGAGTCACAGGAGGTGAGAGGATTCAATGGTAGAAGGAATCTAATCAATGAATTCAAAGCACCACATTCACCCTGGCACAGAGTGGTAGTTATTGCCTCCTCCCTTCCCCTGGTGGGAAGTTAACTCCCAAAGCTCTTGTTTCTTTATCCCATCACTTGGGGTAAAATAAAGTAGCATCAAACATGTTTGTGAATTTTGTTAGTTTCATGTATAAGCTTTTCTCCAAACCTTGACCAGAGAGTTTTCTAATTCTTTAAAAAAAAAAAAAAAAAGTTTGTTTTTATGCATATAAGAACTGAGGTACAGGCCAGAGATGTGGGGTGTGAGAGAATTCACCAGAGACAGAGTGGGAACAGGACAGGCAGATTGAAATACACTGCTGAGTGGAGCAGAAAGCAAAGCAGGAGACGTCTGCTGAGCCATGTGGATCACCTCCCTGGCTGGGATTGAACTCATGCTGCAATGGCTTGGATGCTTCATAGCACAGTGCTAATAAACCCCTTGCGCCACCAGGGAGGCACTGAGTTTTCTAATTCCAAATTCACAATCCTCCATATTTTAAAATAGAATTTAGAATAGTTGAGAATCATTTTCCTATGGTCCATTAAATGGCAACAACCTAAGTTAAATGTATCTTCTTGGAGAAAAATGTATGTTTGTTCTAAAACCAGCAAATCATAAGGATGCTCAAAACTATGATAAATATCTTACTCTTAATATTGCATCCTATTGATCATCAAAAGAAATGACAAAATATTAAAAGTTTTATGAATTTTATCCAACATTTATTGAGAATTTTCTACATGCTATTATGTTGGATAAAGACAGAGAACAATAATATTAGTAATTAATAATAATATTGAATACCACCATTATTATTTAACCTTTATATAAATCCATTTTACAGAGGAGGAAATTTCATCAATTTTGCCTAAAGTTACAGAATAAGTCCAATGTGTTTCTGTCCAAGATCATCTTTTTCCCACTTTATACAAATGACTTCTCAGGTTTAAGCAACTCAAACTAACGGAAAAGTTAAAAAATATATATGGCTGAACGTACAATGGGAAAAGTATCTAGCATGGGAGTTGCATTGTTTGGGTATTACAACAAAAGGTCACATATTTACACTGGAGGAAATATAATAGAAAGAAGCTAAGTAGGACTTATGAACTGTCTTTGGGGAAAAGAGTTTATCCAAGACAACAGAATCAGGGGAATCAAGGAGTTTATAATCCAACTTGCAAAAATGACATGAACACACATACATATACATACACACATACATACACACATACACAAAGAGAGAGAGAGAGGCTTAGAGAAACTCAGACCATTCCCAAAACTTCAAGTCAGTGGGTTCATCTGGCATGACGGATACTCAGCATTAGAGGTAAGCAGTGGGTAGCGGCCAGATCATAGTGTCCTGTAAGTCTCACAAAGGAATGTGAAATGTGTTCTAGATGCAGCAAAGGCAAAAGAAAGCTAAAAGCAAAGAAGAAACTTGATCAGGGTGTGTTTTGGAGAGTCATTTGTCAGGCTCTGAATTAAGGTAATGATGAGATAAAAGAGAGTAAATTGAGAGAAATTTGAAGTGAAAATGGGGCAGGACCTGGTGACTAATGATGTGAAACATGAAAGAAAGGGGTCTAGGGCCCTGGGTAACTCCCAGGTGTCTAGTGGTGCAATTAAGTGACAATACAGCAAGTTAGGAGAGGAGTTCACCTTGGGATATGAAGAGCATGCGTGTGGAAATAATAGGTATGAGTCTTAGAGAAAACCTGACTAGAACTACACTTACTGCAGTAGGAGGCACAGAAGGATGGATGTATTCACTGAGGAACAACATAAAAGGAGGAAAAATAGGTAAGGGCCAATCCAAAGGTTGCCTCACACACTGAGAATGTGCCTGGCTCTGGAGCCTGAAGCACTGGTTGATCTATCTCAGCTCTAGCACAAAATGTAACTGCAAGGGTCAAATGAGAAAGGGCTTTTAAAGTTAACTCACCAGGGCCTCCCTGGTGGCGCAGTGGGTTAAGCAATGCATTATGAAGCAAACCGCAATCACTGCAGCACGAGTTCAATCCCTGCTGCCAGCCAGGCGGGGGACCCACATGGTGCAGCAGACCTCTCCTGCTGTGCCTGCTGCTCCCCTCAGCAGTGTACTTCCGTTGATCTGCCTGTTCTGCTCCCCGCTCTGTCTGTGGTGAATCCTCTCACCCCCCACACCTCTGGCCTGTACCCCAGTGCTTGTATGCATAAATAAATAAATCTTTAAAAAAAATAAATAAATAAAGTTAACTCACCATACCTGTCCCCACGTAAATGCTGGCTGTTATTTTTTCCTACTAGAAACACCTCAGTTTTCAGTTTCATGAATGTGTAAAGTGGAACTTTCCTATTGAATAAATACATGTACTAAATAGTCATAATCCTCAACTTACTCCTATTTAGCAGTTGCTAGATTTCAAAGACAGTGCTGGGCATGTTGCATTAGTCTCTTCAAGCTACAGACTATTTCTCTCATAAATGACCATGTTTATTATTTCCATTTTACAAATGAAAAATCTGAAGCACTAAGCATTATTTGTTCAAGATCACATGTTTGTTGTAAGCACCACGAGGGAAGGAAAAAGCCTGAACCCAGCAGAAAGCTCAAAAAGGATTAACTAAGTCTGCTTTATGTTTTCCATATCTCACTGCCCCCATGCTCATTATAAAATTTCTATACGTGTAAAATGTCATTGAGATTCACCCTTTCTAGAATACTAGCTACCATCACTGGCCCATAGTCCTGCCCATGAAAATAAATGGTTGTCCCAAAATTTTCTTTTGTTAATTTAAGACTTGACTTGTTATTTTTGTTGCCTCTTTAATAAAGTATTGAAAAGATACATTGTGACTGACTAGACTATATCTGGCATAACAAAATTATATTCAGGAGATAGAAAATTATAGCATGTATTAATATACATAAAAAAAGAGTAAATTAAATATTCTACTTAGTTTATCTGCTTCCAATCACATTTACAAGTGGTACAATTCTGTTTTCAGTGTGCTATTTCAATTAAAGAACATATTACAATTCTTAATAAATATTTACAACCCCAAATACATTTCTTTTTTTTCTCAATTGCTTTATTACCTGAATGATGAGTAATATAATTTAAAGATTTTTTAATTGCTTCTTTTTCTTGCATATTTATTTGCATTCCTAAATTTACGTTACAAAAGATTTTCTTATTTGCATAGATCAATCTTGAATGCAAAGCCTATAAAATATACTTGCAAGTAGACAATAGCTCTGCAGGGTTAAGGTATTAGAGCGTGACTACCTTTCATTGTTTAAAAGATTGGCTAAGTGCTTCGTTTTAACCTAAATAGAGACCCCACTAACACAAAGAACCTAAGTCAGTCATGAGTTCTTGCAACATCTTTACACTATTACAATGAGACTGAAAACACCTAAAGGTTTTAAAAACTTGCCAAAAAAAAAAAAATTTCAGTGGTGTCACTCATTGCTAACCGCTTTACAGCAACTGCAATTATTTTAACACATACTAATTAGATTTATTAGGTCATAGTGTTTGGGCTGGGTCTTTCCTAAAGGATCAGCCAAGTCTAATCTGTAGATGATTAACTAATCTACATATGGGTCTATATGCCATAAAGTCCATTCTGACCTTTTTATTTTTTCATGAGACAGTCATCAATGAATGGATTAATAGGACCACAAAGGGAAAGTGAAGCATTGGTGTGCAATAATTTATCCTCTAAAAGAATGATTAACTGACAGATTCTATTGAATCTCGCAATCTAACATCAAATTTTATTCTGAAACTGATGCAAATTAGCAAAATATTTACAAAGCAAACATTTTCATAAGTCCATAGTGGAAAGTCTGGGAAAACATACCATGTACTCGATTCAGTGATTATAAGTCCCAATTACTTATCCAGAAAACTTAGTGAACCTACTCATTATTCATAAGCTACCCTAATTTTCTAATTAAAATGTCAATGCCAATGTTAACTGAACTCCAAAAATATTGGGGCGGAGGAGTAAGTTACTTCATACACATCTGTACTGACTTTTCACAATGAGCACACCATGCTTTTGTAATCAAACAAGAATTTTCTTAACTAAAATTTTGACAAAATGTTGATCTTCACCATTTTAAGGAAGAGGAATGTAGGCAAGATGCAGTTCCTCTTTCAATGCATCTTTCTACAAATGTGTAGTTACTGTTTGCCCCTTACACGTTTTCCCTGAGGTAAAGCTTCCCAGATTTGATTTTTCATTTCACTCCCCACATCTCACCTCTAGGCCCTCCATAATATTGTGCTGGACAGAAAACTTCTTTTGTATTCTTTTTCTGCACCATATATGAAGCCAAACTTCACCTCAGTGCATAAAAATTAATTCTATGATCTTAAAAGAAGGCATAAAGTAGAAGCAGTTTTAAAAACAGGATACTTTTTTGCATTCTTTTTTCATTAATCCAGATAGCTTTCGCCTAGTTACCTATAAATTTAGTTTAAGTCTAATTTCCTGTTTGACTAGTCACTATACTTACACAATATTTACACAAAGACTTTGGAAAGTACTGAAGACATAACTCAATTTATGCCATCAATTAAGATGAATCTCCGGGAGTCCGAGTGACAGGATCCTAGAGAACAAGGATTATGTACCACGGCACTACGGAAGACAGAAGAGAGCGTTCATCTCTCCAGATCTTAATCTGGAGTGGTAACCTTGCACCTGAGGAAAAAGGTATTTCCATCAAACTTTTGTTCCAAAACACCCAGCTGTCCTCATTTCATAAAACTAAATCAACACTACAGGGCTTAGACAATGAAAGGGTCTGAGTTCCTATTGCTTCCAGGGCTTCATCTCACAGTGAAGCAATTTAAAGAGACCCGGGACAGAGGACTTGCGCCGCGCTTGCCTCCGCGATGAGATGGAAGGGCCAGGCAGAAAGTTACTAATGGATCTCAAAGCATGTATGTGTGTCCTTGTCCCTCTCAGTGGACCCCTCCCCTGACCCCACACTCTGAAGTACTCAGGACTACGGAGTGTTGAGGAAATAAGATCCAAGTTCACAAACTTTGAATTTGCTAAAATATGACTTGCTTCATAAAAACATCTGCCTAGGTAAAAATATGGGGAGTGAATTTACCAGTTTGAAGTCAGGTGATTAGTTTACCCCAGTTCACAACACTCAGATTTTCTTTACACAGAATGGATTCCAAGATCCCAGCTATTCTCACTGCCAGAATTATTTTGCAATCTAGGAGTAAGTGTCTTATATTCTCAAATAAATTTATCGTATACATTTGAAAGGCAAAACCAAACAAAGATGAATGAATTTCCAATACTTATTTTTCTATTTCTGTAATGAAGTCAAACTTTTTTTTTTTTTTTAAAGATTTATTTATTTATGCATACAAGCACTGGGGTACAGGCCAGAGGCGTGGCGGGGGGTGAGAGGATTCACCACAGAGAGCAG
>JAGFMF010011568.1:1608678-1624503 GCA_019455555.1 Galemys pyrenaicus
GTGCCATGTGGGTCCCCTCCCTGGCCGGCAGCAGGGATTGAACTCGTGCTGCAGTGACTGCGACTTGCTTCATAGTGCGTTGCTTAACCCACTGCGCCACCAGGGAGGCCCATGAAGTCAAACTTTTCTGCCATAAATCCCTGAAAAGAAAATGTGTTCTTCCCGTTTGTTAAATTATTTATTTCATTCTATATTTACAAACTTGTCATGTGACAATAACTAACATTTTCACAGATGATCCTTTCCCTTTTCCCTTATCCAGGATGCTTTCTCATAGGTCTAGCCATGAATAGTAGTCTTACCTATAACTGCATACTAAATTGCCATCAGTTCCCTTGATGATGTTTATATTACAATAAACCAGACATAGAAAGTAGAATTAGGGCCTCCCTGGTGGCGCAGAGGTTAAATCTCAATCACTGTAGCATGAGTTCCATCCCAGCCAGGGAGCTAACCCACATGGGGCAGCAGACTTCTGTCTCTCCCACTGCTCCCTTCAGCAGTGTATTTCAGTGTATCCACCTGTTTTGTGCCCCACTCTGTCTCTGGTGAATCCTCTCTTAAACACACACACCCCACATCTGGCATGCACCCCAATTCTTGTATGCATAAATAAATAAAATCTTTTTTTAGGGGCCACCCTGGTGGCGCAATGGGTTAAGCAATGCACTATGAAGCAAACCACAGCTACTGCAGGAGAGTTAGATCCCTGCTGCCAGTGGGGGATGAGGGGTGTGGAGGGATGTGATCCACATGGTGCAGCAGACCTCTCCTGCCTGGCCTGCTGTTCCCCTCTGCAGAGTACTTCAGTTAATCTGCCTGTTCTGCTCCCTGCTCTGTCTCTGGTGGATCCTCTCACCTCCCACACCTCTGGCTTGCACCCCAGTTCTTGTATGCATAAATAAATAAATCTTTAAAAATAAATATTTCTTTAAAAAAAAACACTAGAATCATAATAATACACTGAAAGGATTCCAAAAATAATTTGCTGATAAATGTTGGTTTTCATTCTGCATTGTTCTCCATAAAGTTATTTTAATTGCTTGTGTGTGAGTTTATGCATGCATGCATGTGCACGCGCACACACACACACAGAGCCCTGTTAGAATAAATTAGTGTTTGTCTCTTGCCAGAAGGAGGGTAACAAACTAAGAGGTAATGAGTTTTATTAACTCTCATAATGTCTGCAAAGTAGCACAGCATCAAAGTATTGGATCCCTTTTGACTTATTCCCCAAAGACCTACTTACAGGAGCAAGGGCATCAATGTCTAATTGATCAGTAATATGCTGGCTGATGCATTCTGCTTCCAGTCACTAGCTCAGTTCTTGCGCCATTTCCACAACTTGTAATGACCCTGCGGAATCATGCACTGCACCATGCAGGAATCGAGACCCATCCCTAAAGTGTGTTCATTGTTTTAGAAACAGAATATCTTTTCCCATGGATGGTAGGCTGCAATAGTTTTATGAGATTCTCTAGCTGGGACGGACACACATGCTTTTTCAGTCATTCTGATAATTTGCAAAGGAGCAAAAATGAAGGAAATTTTGAAAACAGAATCAGAAGCTGGTTAATTTAATCGTAATTCTAGGGCATGAGAAAAACAAAATCCAAGACTGACTTCCATGGACTTGTGGGCGTTTGGAGGTGGACATTGTTTGATCTCTAGTAAAATGTTGTCTATTTCTATTAAGAAAAAGGGTTCACTTTTTCTTTGACTCAGATATTATACGATTAGCATATCAGTGTGAGTAGCAGTTAACTCAGTTTCAAATGAAGAGTGCAGCATAGCATCAGTGGTTCTAAGGGTGGGTTCCAAGACCACCACCAACTGCTTCTGGGATCTGGTTAGAAATGCAAATCCTCAGACTCCACCCTAGACTAACAGAAACTGGAACTCCAGAGGCGGGGTCCAGCAACCTGCCTTTCAGCAAGCCCTCCAAGGATTTTGACGTTTAAGAAGCACAAGATTAACTCTCTGTTTCCCAAACTATCCCAGTATTAAAAAGTACCTTGGCCCCAGACTGAAAGTAAAGATTCCCAGAACCCTGTCCTAGACATTCATTAATGAATTTAATCTGATAATTTCAGCATCCAAAGTACCTCTTTCCTCAGGCAAATTCAGGAAGCCTTGAATTGTGTTCTGTCTCCTAAGTCTGACTTCTCTTTGTTGCTTGAGTGGAAAAGTACTTTGAAATAGGGAAAGAGGGTCCTCCTTGGTGGTGCAAGGGGTTAAGTACCATACTATGAAGCACCCACAGCTACTGCAGCACGAGTTCGATCCCTGCCACCAGCCAGGGAGGGACCCACATGGGGCATCAGACCTCTCCTGCCTCACCAGCTTCTACCCTCGGCAGTGTGTTTCAGTCCGTCTGCCTGTTCTGTTCCCCACTCTGTCTCTGGTGAATCCTCTCACCCCCACACCCCTAGCCTGTACCCCCAGTTGTTGTATGCATAAATAAATGTTAAAAAAAAATAGGGAAAGGGAATACAGAGGAAGTGGAGGTAAAAGTAGTGAGAATGACAGTATGAGCAGGTGAACAGAGGAAAACTAGGGATGCAAAGTCATGTTTTATATCTATAAGGAGACTAGACAAGGTATAGAAAAGGAAAAAGAATCCCCATGTGCAGTGATAAGAGAAACTTTGAAAATATACTATGGTTACTTACAGAAATGTCTTTCAAACAAAAAGGAGCTAAGGAAAGTAGTGTTTTGTTGACCCCATGCCTTGGTAAGATAGTCTCCCTTTTGTTATTATTATTATTATATTTTAAAATTTTATTTATTAGGCCTTCCTGGAGGCCTAGGAGTTAAGTCTCAGCACCATCACCTCTAAAGCCTGGGTTCAGCAGCTGGAGCTGACCCACATGGCACAGCAGACTTCTCATGTCTTACTCACTGTGCCCCTCAGCAGTGTATTTCAGTAGATCCACCTGTTCTGCTCCCCACTCTGCCTCTGAAGAATCCTCTCAAATCCCACCCTCCCCCCCACCCCCCTATATCTGGCTTACACCCCTTGAACCACCAGGGAGGGCCTCTGCTATACAGTTTTATAATTCAATATCTATAAATTCTGCACAGTTGCCATCAATAGTCTAATTATTTTCACTCATTCTAAACAAGTGCTGGCTAGTTTTATATGCATAAATAAATAAAAATAAAATAAGAATGCAAGAAAGTCTTTTATGTCTCAAGAATTTGGAGGCTGGTCCTGTATAAACAGGTCATTTTTTGCAAGGCAACACCCTAAGGCCTATGTCTAAGTAAAAGAATGTCTATATTTTAGGTTGTTTAAGAGAGTCCTTAAGTTGTCTTGTTTGTTTAAAATGGATAGAGAACCAGGTTAGAGGGTATGAAGATAAATAATAAATGAGTGACAGATCAAGACCACAATTAGGCCAGGGTTAATAAGCCTCAATCCCAGTGGGTAAAGAATCTCTCTTTAGGAGACACCGCATACATGTATATGGCTGATGCTAACTGTTGAATTTTTTTTTCACTTGAAAACATTTTCTTTCTAAATCAAAATAAAATCAAAAGTATATAGTCTTGACAAAATTCAATAGCCCATTTGTTTAGTGTTCACTGATTCATGTAGGAGAGAGGTGATCTTTATTGTCCCTTCTATGATAGATTACTGGTGTTGTAATGGTAGTGGCTTTAACAATTAAACTTGCTCTAATTTATATTATATTAAACAAGTCAGTGTAATATAAATGAATGTGTCAGAGAGTGTGAACTGTTTAATCTGAGTTTGTCACAAAAACCTTCATCCTGAGAATTATTCATCTGTTCTCTTCTATAACACTCTGTGGCTGCAATGGAGTGAGAAAAAATATTTAAAAGCAGACTCTTTAGAAAGATGATAGTCAGACAGATAGAGAGAGAGAAAGAGAGAGAGAATCAGCTCCTCTTGACCCCGTTGGCTACAGAATAATTTTTTGCTCCTCTTCCAAGTCTCCCTGTGATCATTAAAAAAAAAAAAGACCCTGATGCAAGTAACCACTTGCTATTTTTTTCCTTAATTCAGCAAATTCTATACTCTCATTCTATAAAAGATATTCATAGAGACCTAAACCTTTAGGTCTTTTTTAGGAATTAAAAATATTACACAAAATATGGGGCCTCCTTGGTGGCACAAGGGGTTAAATCTCAGCACTATGAAGCTATCTGCATCACCAGTTTGATCCCTGGCCAGGGAGCTGACCCACAGGGCTCAGCAGACCTTTCCTGTCCCTCCTGTCTCCAGCAGCCTATTTAGGTCTATCTGCCTGTTCTGCTGGCCCCTCTCTCTGGTGAATCCTCTCACCCCCCCCTCCACATCCCACCCCCCTCTAGCTCTTATATCCATAAATAAATAAATCTTTCAAAAAAACACCATTTTCAATTGAAGTAGCATTGGTTTCTTTACATTATTATATAGGTTTCAGCTATATGGTTGTTTTGTTTATTTGTTTTTAAAGATTTATCTATTTATGCATACAAGAGCTGGGGTGTGGCCAGAGGTGCTGGGAGGGTGAGAGGATTCACCAGAGACAGAGTGGGGAGCAGAACAGACTGACCGAAATATACTGCTGAGGGGAGCAGTGGGAGGTCTGCTGTGCCAAGTGGATCAGCTCCCTTAGCCAGGGATCGAACTAGTGCTGCAGTGGTTGTGGATACTGTCATAGGGCTGAGACTTAACCCCTTGTACCACCAGGGAGGGCCTCAGCTATACAGTTTTATAATTCAGTATCTGTAAAGTTTACATCATAGTTGCAACCAAAAGTCTAGTTATTTTCATTCATTCATTCTAAACAAGTTCTGGCTAGCTTTATTAAATAAAATGTTTTCAGGATTTACTTTTCATCAGTCTGCTCTAGTATGCTTCTACTGATATCAGAATCACCTGTAGCAATGATCGCCAGAGTGCATCCTCTAGAATTTTCCATATGCTGTGCCCAATTCAATATACTTTCCACCACAACAATCAACACCAGTTCTGGCAAAAGTAGACTATATGTCAAGGCTAGGCAGTTGTTGGTGAGGATGAACAGTTTTGCTTTGCCTTGTTTCGTCATTTAGACCCAGCACACACTCTCCTTGCTTCATAACAAACTGGAGCTGAGAGTTAATTGACTCCAGTGACCTCTTGATCTTCTTTGCAGCTACCCTCTTCCTGCCTTATGTGCAGGCAGCCCCTAGCCAAGAGCACCTGCCAAGACACAGAGGGATCAAGAAAGATCCTAATTATTTTATTTTTAAACAAATATTTTTAGGGAAGAAAAGCACTTGGGTAGAGGTAATTACAGTGTGCGGAGGCCTTGGGAGGAGCTGCCAACCGGCTAAGGAATAGCAAGGAGGCACTTGAGCCAGAGAGTGTGCAAGGGACAAAGTGGTGGGAGAGAGGTCAGAGGGCACAGGGCAGATGGTGCAGGGCTTGTAAAAACAGCAGAACAAAGACATATTGATGTATAGACATTGAGCAAAGCTATAATGATTGTTATTATACTGAAAAGTCATTCAAAATCCCCTTTATACATAATTCATCTAAAATAATAATGAAAAATGAGAGGCTCTTACCTTTCAAATTATGAATATGTGAATATTCTACAAATATATATACTGATTCTCCCTTCTATACTAGGCTCTAATCCAGGCACTGGAAACAACTTAGTGGGCAACACAGGCAAAACCCCCTTCCCTCGTTGAGGTGCACATTATGATGGGAAGAGACAACAATAGACATAAGTTTGATGACACTGTTGAAGATGCCAAATCATATGAGGAAAAAGCTGTGCAGATAAGGAGGATCAGAATAGACTGTAGTGAAAACATGACAATGAGCAAATACTTGAAGGAAATGAAGATGTGAGTCACATATCTTCCTTCCTTCCTTCCTTCCTTCCTTCCTTCCTTCCTTCCTTCCTTCCTTCCTTCCTTCCTTCCTTCCTTCCTTCCTTCCTTCCCTCCCTCCATCCCTCCCTTCTTTCTAATTTATGTTTAGCCACATATATATCTTGGGGAGCACTCCATGCAAAGGCTCTGAGAAGGGAGCATGACTGGCATGTGGTTATTGCTGAATGACTAAGGCAGAAAAAGTGGGGAGTACAATAGAGAGGCACTTGCAAACTGGAAGGATTTTGGATTTTACTGGGAATTGAGGAGCAGTTGAAAGGGAAAGATTACAAGCCAATAGTCAGACTCTATGCAAACAAAATGCTGATCCACAACCAATAGCAACCTGCCCAGGAAACCAGCCCCTTATCTACAATAACCAGGCGGGAAAGCCAGTCTCTTTAAGCCAGACTCATAGGAAGCTGCATTGCTATCTCTAGTAATGATCAGGAAGCTGAGCAGTAACTTCTATAACTGACTCAAAATAGTCAGGACTTGATGATTAACTTACCAGCTTCCCTGACTTTTGTGTGTACTTCCAGCTTAGGATCAGCCAGACAAAGCTAAGGAATAGCTCTCCTAACCAATCACATAAGATACACACTTATAGTTCCACTCCAGCTTTTCCATCCAACATTCTCCAATTGGGACACACTGGTAACCTCCCCTTTTTTCACTATAAAACTTGTCCTCTGTCTGCTTGTGTGTCTCTGCCATCACTTGTATGTTGGCACAGGAAGCTCTGAATCGATAGCCTTCACCATTCTCATTTGTGGGTCCTAATTTATTCCACAGATGGCTCTGAACACAACAGTGACAGACGTGATACAGTGCCTCTTGAGATTTTAAAATTATCAGTGACACTGTTGTGTGAGAATAGTGGTGTGTTGCATACTTGGGGATGAGAGGACAAGAACAGGGGAGCACCTATAGGAGTATCACCTAGGTGACAGCCCCAAATAGGTTTGAGCCTATGAAGTAGCAGCTGAGGTAGTGAGGATTGTTCTAACCCCAAGCATTCATCTTAGGTAGAGACCAAAGGACTTACTGATAGATTCAGTGTGGGGTAAGAGACAGAGAAGGATGATGACAAGGCTTTTTGGTTTTGCCAGCTTGCTTGTTTATTTGCTTGTTTTTGTCTCTACAAGTGAAGGTTTGTGTGACACTGACCACAGACGGGAAGTCCTCAAAAGTAGGTTAAGGAGAAAGATCATGAGTTTATTTTACACAAGTTCAGTGTGATATGTCTGTTTGACCTCCCAGCAGACATGTTGGATAAGATCTAGGTTCATATAAGAGGTCCAACTTGAAGAGATAAAATTTGTCCATAGAAAGATAATTTTTAACACTATAAGATGACAAAAACCAAATCTAGAACCTAAATAGACAATGTTCCAAAACATGCTTTTTCTGTTTTTTAATCAGTAAACATAGATTTACCTCATTCTTTCTAATCACTGAATTGTGCCCTGAGAAGGACAGATCAGTTTGTCATTCCCTTACTATTGAATATGTGTTGGTTTTTTTTTACTAATATCTTACCACCATAATGCATTCTTTACGCATACCTGTGTTTAGTGAGAACAATAACACCAAGAATTAAATACTCTTTAAAGTGTGATTTAAAATGACTTAGTGGGCCTCCCTGGTGGTGCACTGGGTTAAGCAACACACTGTGAAGCAAACCACAGTCACAGCAGCATGAGTTCAATCTCTGCCACAGGCCAGGGAGAGGATCCACATGGCGCAGGCGACCTCTCCTGCCTGGCCTGCTGCTCCCCTCAGCAGTGTGTTTCAATCTGCCTGTTCTGCTCCCTGCTCTGTCTCTGGTGAATCCTCTCACCACCCACACCTCTGGCCTGTACCCCAGTTCTTGTATCATAAATAAATCTTTAAAAAAATAAAATAAAATGACTTAGTGTTATACAGGTTATTACAGATTGAGTTGTGTCTCCTCCCCACCCCCAATAAAAAGATATGCCTCATGGGGTCTCGCTGGTGGGGTAATGGATTAAGCAATGCACTATGAAGCAAACCGCAGCCACTGTAGCACAAGTTCGATCCCTGCCCTGTCCAGGGAGGTGACCCACATGGTGTAGCAGATATTTCCTGCCTTGCTCCCTGTTCCCCCCAGCAATGTTTCAGTCAATCTGCCTGTTGTGTTCCCCACTCTGTCTCTGGTGGATCCTCTCACCTCCCACACCTCTGGCCTGTACCCCAGTGCTTGTATGCATAAATAAATAAATCTTTAAAAAATGTAAAAAAAAGATGTGCCTCATAATATGAAATTATGTGGAAATAAGATCACAGCAGATGCAATTAGTTAAGATGAGGTTACACTAGGGAGGATGGGCCTTCATCTGAGATGACTACAGCCTTATAAGAAGAGAAGATGACACAGTGAGATGTCAAGGACAGAGTCCAAGACTGGAGTGAAGAGCTCCAAACTCAGGAATGCTAGGGATTGCTGCCAACACCATGTGTTAAGAGAAAGGCGTGGAACAGATGTTTTCTTAGATCCTTCGAGAGGGTGTGGTCCTGCCAACACTGCAGTTTTAGACTTCTGACCTCATGACTAGAAGAAAATTAATTTTCGTAGTTTTAAGTCACTATTGTGGTACATTATTATGGCATGCTTAGGAAACTTTACACAGACATGTCATAACTTATTTGCCTATTGACCATTTTTTGTAGATTTAATTTGTTGCCAAATTCCTCACATTACATACCAATATAGGCAAAAAAAAATTCTGACCTGGGATTTTTTTTAGATTTTATTTTTATTTATTTATGCACACAAGAATTGGGGTGTAGGCCAGTGGTATGGAAAGTGAGAGGACTCACTAGAGACAGAGTGGGGAGCAGAATAGGAGGATCTACTGAAATACACTGCTGAGTGGAACAACATGGGAGACAGGAGAGGTCTGCTGTGCCATGTGGGTTAACTGCCTGACTGGGGATGGAACTCATGCTGGTGATAGCTTTATAGTGTTGAGACTTTAACCCCTGAGCCACCAGGGAAGCCCTGACCTGGGATTTTTTACATATTGTTCACTATGTACCCTATGTGCACTGTTCTAAACAATTTCTCTGTATTACATAGTTTCATTATCCTAGCAATCCTACTACTTTATAGGTAGGGCTATTATTTTCTCCATTTTTACAGATAAGACTCTGGCCTGTACCCTGGCTCTTGTATGCAGAAAGAAATAAATCTTAAAAAAAACCCCACAAATTCTTTAAAAAAAAAAGAACTGGGGTACAGGCCAGATTTGCGGGAGATGAGAGGATTCACCAGAGAGAGAGTGGGGAACAGAACAGGCAGATCTACTGAAACACACTGCTGAGGGAAGCCACGGGTAGGACAGAAGTCTGCTGTGCCATATGGGGCTCCTCCCTGGCCAGGCTTGAACTCGTGCTGCTGTGCCACGGATGCTTCATAGTGCAGCACTCAACCCGCTGTGCCACCAGGGAGGCCCTTCTTTTTTTTATTTAAGTCCAAAGGAGAACATAAAGAAAACTATGGTGTGCAGCTTTAGAGAATGTTTTCCACTCTTAACAAGTTATTTCTCAGACTAGGTGTAATATAGAAAAGCAATACCTCAAGGAAACAAAGTGTGGTACTTCACCCAAAAAAAATCACAGTGGTAATTACCTTCCTGAGATTCATTTGAGTAAAAATCATCCTTCATTAGATTTATGTTTTCATATGTTGGAATCCTAAATTAGGTAGTTGCCTTACTAATAAGCCACCTTGGGTATTACCTGTGCATGCCCTATACAGACCAGTGGTTCAGGGGTGGGGGAATTGGAAGGGAAGGAGATAGTTAAATGTGCTAGATAATGTTGGTGGCAAGATCACGGAGCCACAGGACAGTTCTGGATGATGCAACTGAAATGTCATTTTCATATATAACGAGGGAAGTAAATCTTCTTAACTAGCTGAGATGAGCTTTGAAGTTCAGCTTCGCTCCTCTGGGAGACTACTGTGTTAGTTTCCAAGGCTGCTGTAAAAAAGTCCCACAAAGTGAGCAGCCTAAGCCAACAGAAATGTATTCTGGGGGGCTAGAAGTCCAAAATTAAGGCGTCAGCCAGGCTAGACTTTCCAGAGGCTCCAGGGAAGGAAGCTGCTTTGCATCCTCTGGTCACTAATGACTGCAAGCACTCCCTCATTTCACAAGGTCTGTGTTTTCTGTCCCTGGTAAGACCCTTATAACTGGAGTTAGGGCCCTCCTGGATAATGTGGGGATGACTACGTCTTGAGATCCTTAAATTAATGACATCTGCAAAGTCTCTTTTACACATAAGCTCCCGTTCATAGGTTCTGTAATTCAGTACAGAAATGTATCACTAGAGGGGCCCACTGCAACTCCGGAGTCTAATACTTATTCCTTTGGATATCACTTTATCCTTTCAATAACATGCTGACACAGCAAAAAACAGGGACACATTTATTTGGGTTTTCTGGGTAGTTTTTTCATGGCTATTTGTCAGAAGGCCAAACTTGCAGGTTAACTAAAATTGGAGCAAGACATGATAATATGCTATCTCATTTTTTTTTTTTTTTCAAGCATAAAACTTTCAAAAAGTACTGGGAAGGATTTTTACATTTATAAAGAACAGCTGCTTAAATAAACAATGTTATATAAAACAGAAATACTCAGGAAAAAGGTGATGACTGTATTACTTGTCACAGGTAAGGCAACAAATGGCCTAATACCAAAATCCTTTACAAAAGGAGATAGTTTTGTAAGTTCTAGAGTTTGGTTCTTTTGGCATGTTACTTTTTTTTCTTCTTTTTCTTTTCATCTACTTCCATTTTAAGTTTAATTTCTTCAGCTGTAAGAGCTCCCAGTTTCTTATTCCTTGATTTCTTAACCTTTTCCTTGATGGCAGCCACATCAATTTTAGTTTCAGAAGAAGCTTCCTTAGGTTTCACAACTGGTTTTTCTTTAGGTGGAATAAAATCTTTGTTTCTTTCCTCCTGTCTCTTAGTGAGAGCTTCTGCTTGTTTTGCCTTTATTGCTTCCATTTTCTGTCGTTTCTTTTGACTTGCCTTCAAGAAGTATTCACCACTAGCCAATTCCTTATCAATCTGACTTTCTGGCTGTGGTGGTGGGAATGGTGTATACTCTTTCTTAACAGTCTTTTTCTTTGGTTCCTTCCGTTTATTCACATTCTTGTGCTTGAATTGTGGTAAAAATCTTTCCCAACTTTGTGATCTCAATTCAGAATCTTTTGCCAACTCCCGTTTAATCATTAAGGTTTTAATGTTATAAATTGGATGAATATTCTTCATAGTATCTAGGACTACTTTTCGAACCTCTTTCAAGCCACTAAAAGGTCCAATGGCTGAAACTGTATTTCCCTGAATCATGATGTAACAGTTTGTTAAGAGTTCCAATGCCTTCAATGTAGACCCTTTGGGACCAATAAGACGTTGTCTTCTTTTTACAAATCTTTCCTTATTTCTCACTAACGAACCTATTTTAATGATGTCACATGCTACATCGTCCTGTAGAATTCGTATTGCCTGTTCAAATGAAACACTCCTTGCTAATAATTTTATCAGGTCTCTGGCCCTAATGATGATATATGGGTCAAAAGTCTTCTTTGTTGTACAAACAGTCATGCTGCCCTCAATCAAGTCCAGTGTTGCATTAACATGCTGTGTTCTCTGGCTTTGGCTTCTGCTTACGAAATTCGCGTTTCCCAGACGCTGTGCCTACCCCGTTCAGCGAGGAGGCCGCCATCTTCCAATCTATGCTATCTCATTTAAATGAGAAATCTTGGGGCCTCCTTGGTGGTGCAGTGGGTTAAGCAACACACTTAAGCAGACCGGCAGTCACTGTGGCACGAATTTGATCCCTGCTGCCGGCCCAGGAGGGGACCCACATGGTGCAGCAGACCTCTCCTTCCTCACCCACTGCTGCCCTCAGTGATATATTTCTATTGATCTATTTCTGATCCCGGCTCTGTCTCTGGTGAATCCTCTCATCCCCCACACCTCTGGCCTGCACCCCACTTCTTGTATGCATAAATAATCTTAAAAAAATAAAATAAATGAGAAATCTTTAGTAAAATCTCCTTCTTTGACTCATTTTTTAGTATTTGTTAGGCTCTAGTCTATTTTTTATTCTCTATCTGATGTACCTAAACATCTACTACTCCCTGAGCATTGAATTACACTTGAATTGGTAATCAGTGTCCTATGCTGAACAGACATAGTATTTGGTCAGTCTCACTCTCTCTATCCCACGCCATAACTAGTCTCCTGCTTCCCGGGGCTCCAGCAGCCACATCTAATATGGGCTTCCATCCCTGCCCCAACAGGCCTGAGTCAGTATGCCCTGCCAGGCCTGTCACCCAAGTGTTCCCTTACCTGGGCCAGTAGGTCAGAGTCCCCACCCCACTGCCCAGTTTATTGCTTCATTACTGATTGCATTTACTTACAAAACACAAGTTCCAAGGTAAAACGATTAAGACTTTCAAGACATCAACAGCAGCATAGCAATTAAACCAAGTTGGAGGGCCCTTTAAAAGAGGGACTCTTACATGCCCATAAAGCATTTGCATCCATAGTATCAGCAGGATATTATAATACTTGTACCTGGTCTTTATTTTAGAAATATTCTTTAATGTAATAGTAGATATCAGCAAAAACAAAGAAAAATGGGAATGTCCTTAAAGTTTATGTGGATTCTACCTGTCATTGGCTTTGTGCCTGGAGCAAGTAGTTCAGCCTCCCTAGAGCTCAGTCTCTTCATTTGTAACAGAATATGGTATTGTGCCAATGCTAATTTCCTGACTTTGATCCTGTTTTGAAAGTTTGTCAGTGGATGAAATTAACTTTAGGGAAAGCTGGGTGAAGGGTTGATAAGAATCATCTATTTTAGTTCTGCAGATTTCCTGTAAGTATAAAATTATTTCAGTAACAGATGATGTGGAAGAAAAGGAGGCCTCCCATCTGGTATTAGAATTAGAACATAAAGGCACTGACAAGTCCTGATTTTTATTTAAGGTTTTGTTGTGAACAAGTTGTTTCGACATGCTGCTTGGACATTAATCCCTTACTTTCCTAAGAAAAATGAGGATATTGAATCAGATTCTTAATGTCCTTTCCAGAGTTAAAATGTAGAAATAATTGAAGGGTCTCTATGTTCTCATTTACCTCCTTGGTTCTTTCTTATTTTTTTTTTTTAAATTAATGCTTCCAAGCCTCCCTAGTAATGTTTTCCTCTATGTCTACTCAGCATGTCTAAGTACTAAGTTCATTCAAACTTAATACTTAAAAGTGATCTATGAGTACATTTACATAAGCAAAGCCATATTTTTACTCTAGGAAGAAGCAGTTTCTAGCATATTTAACTGAAAGAAGGTGCTTGTCATCTAGTGATCTTATCTTAGTTGTTTTCTGCTTACTGTTACTTAGTTGTTTTCTGGTGTCCCTCAAACTTGAAAGATCATTGAAATCAGCTGGAAAGATTTTGCAACTACTAATACTCCAGTCTCCACTGACTAGAGATTTTGATATGATGGGTCTGATATGACTAGGCTAAATTCTATTTTTAATATTTGGTTTTGTCATATTTATTAAAACCATTTCTAAAAATTATAGTTGGTTCTATGGAAGCATAGTGCCCACATCATATAATCCCTTCTCAAGCAAAATCATTCAGTGTTGCACAAATTGTACCAAATGGAAATTGGGGTAGTTAATGTATACTTTTTATCATACAATATGGGCAGTACCTTTTTTGAGATTCTAAACTCAAATGAAACAGGAACCTGATATTTGTTATAAGTTTTCTTGTGTTATAACTTATATCCATGCAATTTCACCCATTTAAAGTATAAGATACAATGATTTTTAGTATATTTACAGTGACCTAAAATTTAACCTTTACACAGGAGAGCAAAGTATGAAAGATCCAATCATTTCCATTTAATTATAATAAGATTTTTGGTATTTTTTTCTATACAAATCTGCTTAAAGAAAAGAAGGTAATTGCCAGTGATAAACTCTTCTTTAATGAAAAGCAGTGTCATTAATGAGGAAAAAAAATGTCAGTTTTCTCTAAATGTTCATTTGTTTTCCCTGAAAGAACAGAACACTTCCAAACAGTGATGATTAAATCCAAAATTTATATGCTTTGCTTTATATACTCTTTGATTAATCCATAACAACCAATTACCGTTGCTTACCTTTATTATTAGATATTCCCAGCACCATTACACTCCTGACTAATGAAAATGCTAAGAAGAGTCCATTAACAGCATGAACAATATTGTTCTACTTAATGCTGAATGGTTAATTGTCTTCACAACTTGAAGGCATGGCTTATGATATACAGACCACTACTGTATATAAATGAGTTCATATAAAGCAGTTAAAAGAACTTCTAGCACAAAGTAAGTGCTTGGTAGGTAGGGTGATCAAATCATCATAATCAGGAGAGTGAAGGGGTGGCTAAGGTAAAATTATTGACCATTATAGTTGCTACACAGTTACTCCAAAATAAAAGTTATCAAAAATAAAGTTACTCATTATTTTGAACAATTGATGCAAATGCTTGATAATACAGTAGGCCATTCTTAATATTCATTTATAACTAAACCTTAGGAAAAAGTCCATATAGGTTCTTCAAGGTTTTCCATGAGAAGTAAAATAAATGTCAATAGATAAAGCAAACATTGTCATCTTTAGCTGCCACTCTAAAGTCACACTATACCTCACCAAACCCAGATCAGACCTATTGGTCATTAAATAACTTGATAACATATCTTTGAACCTGGTCAGTTCTTTTTGAGCCAAATGTGCAAGCCCCAGTTGGCCTATAAATGCCAGGTTCCTATACATTTGGATTTCTGAGGTAATTAATCTGTCACACACCGACATGTGATCAATTTTCTAATAATTGAACTTTAAGAGGAATGGGTAGACAGTGGGTCTTTGTATTCAAGCCATAAGGAAGTAAAACACAAATGAATTTTCCAGGTCACAGGAGCTTCTATCACCAATAGGTCTAATCATTTAGATAGAACTTTTTTAAAAAAAGATTATGTATGCAGGCATGCAAGGGGGTAGGCCAGAGGTCTGGGAGATTAGAGGATTCACCAGAGACAGAGTGAGGAGCAGAAGAGGCAGATCCACTGGAATACACTGCTGAGGGGAGCAGCAGGCAAGACAGGAAATGTCTGCTGTGCTATATGTGTTTACTCCCTGGCCAGGGATCAAACTCATGCCATAGTGGCTGGTGATAGCCTGTACCACTAGAAAGGCCTAAGAACTCTTTCCAAATGTGTAAGTCTCATGATAATATTTTTCCAGAAGTCTGGGTCCTTCCTTTAGGAAAAGTCATTTCATATCCAGAAAAAAACATAACTAGCAATCAACCCAGTGTTTGCACTTTCAAAGAAAAGAAAGCATGAACGCTGTATCTGCTCTCCATGCCAACGAGGAGACTTCTGCAAAGCCACATTGCCTATATCTTGATGGATCTGAAATGAGTCACCTTTTCTTTTGATTCCAAATGTTCACTTAATATTTATTCATCTTTTTTTAATATTCCACATACTGTAACATATGCTAAGGGTACATAATAATTAACTCAAAAAATCCCCTTGGAAATCAGACCATGGTGGTAGGGGTGGTTTGTATAGACACTAGTCAAGGCATGAAGCTATGTATCTAAATCTCATGGTGTTGAAAACCAAAGTTACCTCAATTTTAGAAAAAGACCAAAAATTTTCTGCTTCCAGTGAGCTTATGGATATGTTAACCAAAGAAACAAAGATGTAAGTTTTGATTTAGAACCTACAGGTGTAACAAGGTGGTCCCAGGATAAGGGGAAGTTCCAAAATCCTGGTTCCGCCCTAAGTGGGTGGAGCTGAGGAGAAAAAGAAGATTTCTGCAGAGAAGAGAGAAGGAAGAAAGGAAGATGG
>JAGFMF010011568.1:1631980-1648447 GCA_019455555.1 Galemys pyrenaicus
GTATGCATAAATAAATAAATCTTAAAAAAAAAAAAAAAAAAGGAAATGGTCTCAGACCTTTAAAAAAAAAAAAAAAAGAATTACTACATTGACCTTCAAAATAAACCAAAAAAGTCAGTGATCTTTATTCCTATTAGGTAAAAGCTGTACTCAGGAAGGATGTTTTCCCATAAGGAACTTAGTTTGTCAAGGATTTAGCCTGGACTCAAACTCTGCTCCTACCTCACACCCCAAATCTTATCATTATCCCAAAAGAGCTCCAGAAGTTGAGGGAAAGAATTGACTAGCTACATGATTTTTATGATTTTTTTCAAATCTAGTTTTTCATTATTAAAAAATTCAAGTCATATAAGTAGATCTATTTATATAATGAAAAGTAAATCACTCCATCACTCTAAGTTTCCTTCTCGATTATTTCCTAGTGCACATAGGTATGTGTATGAATGTGTACACATACATCACAGATGGTCTGTCAGATACCGTCCAGCACCCGTCTTTCTCTGTGTAGCAATATAGCTTAGAAATATTTCATACAACACACATTTTTTCTTTTCAAATAGCTTAGTATTCCTATAGACCATAAATTACTCAACCTTGTGATAGATGTTAGTTTATTTCCCATCTTTTCCGGTGACAAATAGAGTTGTCATAATTATCCTTGTATATATGTTTGTTTCCATGTGGAATTTAATTTTGGTGACAATCCGAGATAGTTATTTCAGCATCATTTGTTGACTAAATTGCACTTTGAGTGATTTGCAATGTTACCTTTATCCAGCATTCTCAAATACATCTTACAGTCTCAAATAAATTTTGCTCTATTTCTGTACCCCTGTACTGTGTTCCACTGACCTGTACTATGTTTCACTGACCAATACTTTTTTTTTTCCCCGAAGATTTATTTATGCATATAAGAGCTGGGGTGTAAGCCAGAGGTGTGTGTGTGTTGGGGTGGGGGCGGGAGGGGGCAGCAAGAGGATTCACCAGAGACAGACTGGAGAGCAGAACAGCCAAACTGACTGAAATACACTGCTGAAGGGAGCAGTAGGAGACCCACAGGAGAGGTCTGTTGTGCCATGTGTGTTAGCTCCCTGGCTAGGGATTGAACTCATGCTGCAGAGGCTGAGGATATCTTCATAGAGCTGAGATTTAACCCCTTGCGCTGCCAGGGAGGCCCCGTGATCTATATATTCTTGGCCCATGTATAAATGCATCAATACAAACGATTTTACATACTGTTGTCTTATAGAACACTTGGATATCTGCTAAGGATGGGACTCCCTCTTCTCTTGTTTTTCAGAATTTCCCCAACTAATCTGGAAAAATTATACTATATCAAGTAAATGAGTTAATTTAGAGATGTTTATTAACATTTTAATGAGACTTATTAACTAAAGCAGGGATTCAAGGAATCAGATACTTAATGGGTTGGAAAAAGAGGGAACATTCAGATGTTAATTAGTTCAACAAGCCAACTCAGATCCTAGGGGTCCTGAAAAAAGAGAGAAGGAAGAAGAGAAAGAGTTTCTATAGAGAAAGGGGAAGACAAGAAAGCTGAGAGTCACACTCCCTTCCTCTGTGATCTGGCTTCTGTTGCTATTGCACTGAAATGCCCTTGACAAGAACACTAGGTCTTCTGGCTCCTAAATACAATGGACTTTTCTCTTAGGGTTCCATGGGTGGTCCCCAAAATATAGCAGTGCTTTGCTGATGCATTCACTAAGTTTCAAGATCAGACCCAATTTGAATGACTGCAAACCTCACTTCTTTTGAGTGTAATCCATCTCTCCAGTCCAAGACTCCAATTCATACCCAATGATGTCCAAATCACACAGTGAGCTCACCTTTAACTTCCATATATCTGTCTCCCCTACACAGCTTCTTGCTCCTTGGTCTCCCAACCATATCATCCTTATTTCTTTCCCGCTTGAATTTTGAAATTGCACGATGAAACATTTCAGGGGGTGGAGAGAAGAGTGTGGGAACAGATTCATGAAGGCCTACAGCATAGAAAATAGTACCTACCCTAGTGAGTAGAACATGTGCACATATGGAAGCGCAAAAATACAACCCATAAAAATTTAAAAAGAGAGAAAATATTCCCCAAGAATCCCCAACAATGGCTGTGCAACACGATTTACCTGAATAAATAACTCTCTCCAGTTAATAAAGGTGATGGTAAGTGTCTAGTACAATACTTAAAAGCAGCTATAATCAGTATTTGTTGAATAATCAACTACTAAATTACTTGTTGCTTATAGATCAAAATTGCATCACCCATTAGCGACAACTGCAGATTATCCTAAAGAATTCAGTTCTACAGAACCTGGCAAAGACTAAATGCGTTATAAGTAAGACAGTATCATTGACATTTGGTCTCGGGTAAATAAATCATGCAGTGGGGTGATTTATAAATTCATTCAACTTACTTCTTTGATAGGAAGCTGGCAACGTGCTCTGGTTATTTGGGCTGACTTATATCAGAAAAGCGTACGAAAGAAAATGGAGGTTCTCTATCTTGCTCTTGTCCTCTCATAGTCTCCTGTTACTATATAACAGGCATCCTTTTCCTTTAATTACCTTCTTCTGGCTTGAGAGCTTTGATGACTTGATTAAGCCTTGCATTGCAGTTCCAGTCCCTACCCATCTGATTAATTAGCCCAAACCTTATTAACTCCTAATTCTGATCAATAAGGCACTGATGCTAGACTGTGCAAGGGCAAACTAAGGAGGCAATTTTATTTCAAGACAGAGTCCCTATCATTATTTTAACCATCTCTTTTTATCTTACTTTTAAATGCCAGGCAGGCTGGAATACAGTCATATGAAGAAAATGCACAGCTTCAGTGAAAGCCTCATTACTTACAGCAGCAGTATTAGTTTGTGGCACCTCTCATTAAGAACACTGGGCCCCTGTTTTACAGGATACCAAGTATTGCTCGAATCAAGGAAGTGGTGGAGGAGGAGGAAGAAGACACAGCCTTTCTTCTCTGCAGAAAACTGACAAAATGTACAAGAAACTCCTCTTCTTCAAACCCAAACATTGAAGGAATACACCAATAGTCTAGACCAGCACTATGTAAATAGAAATATTTAAAATTTTCAAGTAGCCATATTTGACTAATAAATCACTGGTGAAATTAATTTGTATAGCATATTTTTAGAATCTAACATATCAAAAGTATCATCATTATATCATGTAACCAATATAAAGTTATTACTGAAATGTTGTGTTTTCTATTTTTTCCAATTTCACTGAGCTATAATTGACAAATAACAACCCAGGAAAGTTTACACCACATGATGATACAGGAACAGATTGTGAAATGGTGACCATAATAATGTTAGTTAATACCTCCATCACTTCACATAATTACTTGTGTATATGTTGAAAACACTTAAGATCTACTCTCTTAGTAACTTTCAAAAACATCATATTGGCAACTATAGTCATTGAGTTGTACATTAGATCACCAGATCTTATTCATCTTATATCTGGAAGTACATACCAGTGGCCATTATCTCTTCATTTCCCCATCCAGATCGTAGCAACCACCTTCTATTCTGTTTCTATAAACTCAGCTTTATTAACTTCTACGTATCAGTGAGCTCACACAGTATTTATCTTTCTCTAACTTATTTCACTTAGTATGATACCCTCAAAGTCCATCCACATCACAAATGGCAGGATTAATCTTTTTTTAAAATGGCTTTAGAAAACTCCATTGTTTTATGTCCGTATACACATTTTCTTACCCTGTTCATCTGTTGACCAAGATATTCTGATATTTCCACACTAACCTTTGAAATGGGGTGTATACACTATACTTATAGCACATTTTAATTCAGACTAGCCATATTTCTGTAGTGTAGTGAAGGCCACCATCCTGGACAGCAGAATCTAGATCAAGTCTTAAACTTAAGCATCAGAATCACCTGTTGGCTCTGATGGGTTGGGATGGGATGAGTTAGCTGGGATGGTGCTGGAAAATTTACATCTCTAATAAGTTCCCAGGTGATGTTCATGCTGCTGATCTGAAGATGCTACTTTGAGAACCACTGACCTAGAAAGAGGATTGATTTCAACCTATCTCTCCAGCTTACTTACAGACATTTGTGCAAAAGTGATTCCTTCCACCAGCATAGGTTAATGACTTGGTCTCAGTTTCATTTCTCTCCATTTTAAGCATGTGGTTCAGCTTGATTTCTCCAGTATTCCCCAAAATCACATGGAAGAAACTATGAGGCTCAAGTAACAGATTGGCGTTTGCTTTGAAATCATTTTGGCACTTAGAAGAGCTGTTGTAGAACTCCTTCCCATATTAGTGGTCAGTCTCTCCAAAGACTTTTTGCACTTCCAAGGGCAGGGCCACACCTTAGGGAAGACTCAGAGAAAGGTGTTGTTGCCCCAGGCTACAGGTCTGAGGAGAGGGGGCAGTACCTGCATCCAGACCTTCTGACTCCACTCTCTCACCCCCTTACCCCACCCCCACCTCTCTCTAATTCACAATGCCTTTTTCTTCATTGAAGCCTGAAGAAATTCACCAAAATTAAGTATGTTTTCTTATTTTTGTCTAGGTTCCTTACCTTACAAAACAAAATTAGTAGATAAGCATGCATGAAACACCCAGACATTACTAAAAGGTGGACAGTGAAAAAGCAATGCCTCCCTCCATCCACCCTGTGTCCTAGTTTTTTCCAACCAGTCGCCTATGTTTGTGTGTCTTTTCAGAGGTAATATACCTATAAATCTGTGTGTTTTATACACACACATGTGCTTTTATATATAATAAGTTTCTAAGTGATTTTTCTTTTTTTTTTTAAATATTTATTTATTTATACATATAAGAGCTGGGGTACAGACCAGAGTCCAGGGCGGTGAGAGGATTCACCAGAGACAGAGCGGGAAGCAGAACAGGCAGATGGACTGAAACACACTGCTGAGGGGGACAGCGGGCAAGGCAGGAGAGGTCTGCCTTGCCATGTGGGTCCCCTCCCTGGCCGGAGGCAGGGATCGAACTCGTGCTGCAGTGGCTGCGGTTTGCTTCTTAGTAGGTTGCTTTAACCCACTGTGCCACCAGGGAGGCCCAGTTTCTAAGTGATTTTTCTAACCTGTGTACACTTTTCATGGAAGGGCACATGCTTTATCTATCATTTTCCCCCTATGTTCATTGATATACGATTGATATACAATATTACACCTGTCCAACGTGTTCAACACAAGGATCTGATATGTCTATATATTGCAAAATGATTGTTACAGCAAGCTTAACTAATCTTGTCTCACAGTTACAATAGTTTTACTTGTGATAAGAACTTTTAAGATCTACTCTGTGAGGAACTGCATTTATATATTTTTAAAATGAAACATAGAAACAGGCAGTTAGTCTACAAATTTAGCCCAACTTCATCTCTGAGATGTAAAACAGAAATGAGTCATATCATAAACACAATTCCAGAACCAATGAAGTATAAGCTTCCACAAAAAAGTTCATGACAGACTGAACTTATAATGGGAAAGATGTGAACTAGAAAGGTAGACTCTAAACAAATAATAATGAGGTTTATACAAAATAACTTGAGGATTAAAGACTGTTTAACATTTTCAGGTACCCCTTTAAAAATTTTTTTCTAACACCAACACCAGACAAAAAATCATCATTTAGGGCTAGAAGGTCATGACAACTAAAACAAAATCTGATACTAGGAACTGAAAAAGTACTCTTAAAAAGAAATTACGATTTGTAGCAAAAAAGCACTCACATATCTTTGAATTGCTCACAAAGAAACAGCCACGTAAATGTGTTCCATAAATGCTTAAGTGACTAATTTTTATGCTGTGCCCCATCTAGACCTCAAAAGTAAATTTGTAGTTTCAGAGGGCTTCCCTGATGGTGCAGTGGGTTAAGCAGCACACTATGAAGCAAACCACAGCCACTGCAGCACGAGTTCCATTCCTGCTGCTGGCCAGGGAGGGGACCCACATGGCACAGCAGACCTCTCCTGCCTTGCCCACTGCTGCCCTCAGCAGTGTGTTTCAGTCTGCCTGTTCTGTTCCCCACTCTGTCTCTGGTGGATTCTCTCACCCCCCACTCTGCACCTCTGGCCTGTACCCCAGTTCTTGTATGCATAAGTCAATAAATCTTTTAAAAAATAAAAAATAAATTTGTAAAGTTTCAGCGCTTCCTTTAACACACTGGAGAGTAGAGAAGGAATATCATATTTCAAAAGGCATCTTTGAAAAAGCAACAGAAACAGTCTTCATAAAAGCCTGGTATTGCTGAGAAGGGTGATTAGGTTTTAAACAGTTACATGTCGCCCTCTTCCAGGTACAAAGCACACAGCACAAATGCTTCAGGTGCAGATGGCCATTGTTAGCGCATTCATGAATATTCTCTGTTCACTTACACACTCATGCTCCCTCCAAACATTCTCCCCGCTTTTCAGCCTTACAACCAACTCAGCTCCATGATCCTCCACAGGGCCCCTGGAGCACTGTAGAGCACCATGTGGGGTGGGGGGTGGGGGGGGGAGGAGGAGCACTGCTTACCACCATTCAGTAGCTCTAGCATGCACGGCTTCCAAGACCCCTGTCTGATTTTTTTTTAAGTTTTATTTATTTATGCATACAAGAACTGGGTACAGGCAAGAGGTTAGGGGTGGGTGAGAGGGCCACTAGAGACAGAGTGGGGAGCAGAATAGGTGAATCCACTGAGGCACACTGCTGAGGGGAGCAGTGGGCAAGACAGGAAAGCTTTGCTGTGGGTCCCCCCCTGACCGAGGCTTGAACTCAGCGCTGCAGTGATTGCAGACAGCTTCATAGTTCATAGTGCTGTGCCTTGACCCCTGATGCCACCAAGGAAGCCCACACGCACCCCCACTGCCTGATTCTTAACTTTCATGTCTTTCCCACTCGCAACCTCCCACTTTGCCCTTGATCACTGGGCATGTGGATATTGCCTTGTCTTCATCAACATGTTTTAATTTTAATTTTTGCTTTTCTTTTTGTTCTCTCCCCTCCTGGAGAATTCTTTTTCCTTTGTTTGACCTGTTCTGGCTTTCTCTTTAAGCCTGCTTAAGCATCACTTCTTCCAGAAGCTTTCCTAGACCTCCAGCACCCCATTGTTAAAAATTTTAAATGGAGACTATACCCAGTGACCTGACAATGTTGTCAATAAGATGAAAAGAGATAATAAAGATGAAGAGCTCTGAAAACTAGGATTTCAGATTGCTGTACTTCAGTAGGGTGGTAGCAGAACAATAGAGTGAAGGAAGGGGAAAGAGGATGTGCTTGGAGGGGGTCTGACAATACACCCCAAAGGCTGGCTCTGCCATTAGCAATTGTGCGACCTCAGGCAAAATGCAGCACCTTAGCTGTTACCTTTTTTCAAAAGAGAGTCTGGCTTTCCTGGGTCTCCAAGACCATCAGGTAAGTAGAGATACAGCTGGGGGTTGGGGATTATTGAAAATTCTGCCTCCCAAAGAGTCCTTCCACATTCAAGTTCAAACTAGAGCCTAGTGTATCCCTGGGTACACAGACCTTCCAGGGATTTTAAAGTCTTAGATGGTCTTCAAGGAATTATTTTCCAGGACCTTTACTTCCATCATTATTTAGCTTGGCAACAGCTTGAGTAAAGAAAAATGGGGCTCTCACCCATTCAAATAGAACTGTGGTTCATTGCTCCAGGGTGTGAAGCCTTTCTGGGGCCCTAAAGAGTTAGTCTCTTTTAAAGACCATTTCAGGGCCTCCCTGGTGGTACAGTGGGTTAAGCAATGCACTATGAAGCAAACTGCAGCATGGTTTGATCCCTGCTGCTGGCCAGAGCCCCACATGGCGAGGCAGACCTCTCCTGCCTTGCCCACTGCTCCCCTCAGCAGTGTATTTCGGTTGAGCTGCCGGTTCTGCTCCCCGCTCTGTCTGTGGTGAATCCTCTCACCCCCACACCTCTGACCTGTATCCCAGTGCTTGTATGTATAAATAAATAAACCTTTAAAAAAAAAATAATTCTTGGGGCTTGAGTTTCCAAGTTTAATCTGACCTCTCCATAAAGGAGAAGCAAGGTCTTAGGTGGATTTTTTGTCTGCATGGGTGCTTTGATTTTATTTTAAATCCTTGGGAGAGTAAATGGTGGAATAAGGACTTTTTTTTTTCCAACTTTGCTTCTTCCTTTCCTAAACATTTGTCAAAGAATGCTTTCTTCCCTAGAGATAGTAAAAAGATAACAAAGGAGAACATCTGTAAGACACACTGAATGCTAAAAAGAAGACTTTCTATCATTTAGACACAAAGAAGTCTTCAGTTATTGTCAATATGCAATTCTGGAACACATCACTATGGGTTAGGGGTAGAGATACCTTTAAAAAGGAAAAACAGTTTAGATCTTTTCAATGTGAATAGATTTTTTTAACTACCAAATTATTTAAACATGCTGGATAAAAACCCTGAAGTTTTTTGTTTTGTTTCATTTTTAAAGATGTATTTGTTTATGCATACAAGAATTGGAGTACAGGCCAGAAGTGTGGGAGGTGAGAGGATTCACCAGAGACAGAGTGGGGAGCAGAACAGGCAGACTGACTGAAACACACTGTTGAGGGGAGCAGTGGGCACAACAGGAGAGGCCTGCTATGCCATGTGGGTCCCCTCCCTGGCCTGCGGCAGGGATCAAACTCATGCTACAGTGGCTGCAGTTTGCTTCATAGTGTGTTGCTTAACCCACTGCACCACCAGGAAGGCCCCTATTAGTATCTCTGAGTCCCTCAAGTGTCCCATCAGCGGGGCTACTAAGGAATGTTCTTTTGCCTACAATACAGAATTTCAGGAAATAAATAGAAAAGACTCATATTCCATTAGAAGAAGCTTAGTTATCACACTCCTGTGTCAACACACAGACTGTACTGGCTGCCGGCTGTCTGCCAGGCAGGGCTGGACGACCACTTTGTAAATACCGCTGCTCCCATAGCCTCTCACACATTCCCACACCTCCTTGGCAATATAAGCTCTCTTCTGATTTTAAACTATCACCCACATGCTGGTAACTCCCAAATCCATAGAGGGAGCCCTAACCAGCCCCTCAGCAAGTCTTACCAAAAAGGCCAACAGCATCACCATGTGTTCTAATACTCTGCATCTATTCTAAACTGTTACCTCATTTAAAAATGCTGATTTATCTATCAACCCATTAAGGGTGAGAAAACTAAGATGTAGAGAGATTAACTTGCCTAAAATTGCTTACCTGATGAAAGTGACTAAGTCAAGATTCTAACCACTTTGCATCTCTTCCCCAAGTCCATACCTTTCACTCTGCATCTCTTCCCCAAGTCCATACCTTTCACTCTTCCACATTCTCAGGGTTTCCTACCTCAGTTGCTTCAAGTTCAAGCCTCTACTACCACCTTACCCTTTGCATTCCTAGTAATAGCAGGGCTCTGCGTTTTCCTGCAAACATCCTACTGAGTTGTGCCTGCTCCATGCTTTATGCAAAGGGAGCAATATAAGAGGATTCACAACTAGTGGGGGCGGGGGGTAGGGAGTGGGGCTGATGGGAAAGGTGTCCTGTAGGAAGAGGCACTTATGTTAAAAACTGAAAATAAGTTCATTTAGTAAAGTGTGTGGAAGGGAGAGCGAGAAGAAGATAGTTCTGCCCAAGAGAAGAGCTGGTAAAATGACAAATGTCCCTAGATCACAAGAACACTGATGAGAGCTCTACTTGAAGTTGCAAAGTCCAGCAGGGGTCAGATCAAGTCAGACTGCGTGCATGTCAAAGCATTTGGAGTTTTTTCTCAAGAGTAATGGAATGCTGCTGTAGGGCCTTAAGCTATGGAGTTTTAAGATGAGTCCTATCCTTTTCAAATATCAGCTGCAGTATGAAGAAGAGTTTGGCAGGAAAAGAGCAGCTGGAAGGACACCAATCCAGAGGCTATTCCAACAGCAGATGAACGAAGAGTGGACTGTACATTGCTAGTACATGTGGGGAAAAGAGTAAGGACCAGATCATGTATCAAAGGAGAGGAAGGAAAGAATCAGGAATGAAAACTACATTTCTGACATAGCATCTGGTATGTAGGTGCTGGACTTTGGGATACACATTACCTTTGGGGGATGTTTTTAGGTTGATGTATCTTAAGCCATGCACATGGAAAGAGCCAGTAGTCTGGACTGGAAATGGAGAATTGGAACCAAATGCTTAAGTATAGTGTTTAAAGCCAGGGGAATGAATGAGGTCTCTAGAGCGTGTAGGTGGGCAGCACAGAGTCCAACACAGCACCATGCAGACCAATCAACACTTAAAACAGAGGCTGAGGGCCTCCCTGGTGGTGCAATGTGTTAAGCAGCGCACTATGAGGCAGACCGCAGTCACTGCAGCACAAGTTCAATCCCTGCCGCCAGCCAGGGTGTTGACCCACATGGCACAGCAGACCTCTCCTGCCACATCCACTGCTCCCCTCAGCAATGTATTTTGGTTGATCTGCCTGTTCTGTTCCCTACTGTGTCTCTGGTGAATCCTCTTACCCACTCTCCCACACCTCTGGTCTGTACCCCAGTGCTTGTAAGCATAAATAAACTTTTAAAATAAAACAGAGACTGATGAGAAGGACAGGAATATTCCCAAGAAGAGAAGTCATCCTGAAGAAAAGCCAAAGGCAGAGAGTGTTTGGAGGAGTGGATGGATGAATGGCAGACCGGCAATAAGGATTGAAAATATCATCTACATGATAAGGAAGACAACACTTTTGAATAATGCTCTTTGTGTTCACATACAACAGAATCAGTGACTTATCTATCACCAAGAAACTGCCAGGTTCAAAGATGAATGTGAGCCTCATCATTCCTAAAGACTGAAAGGCTACAATTCTGAAATGAGAATTTTTCTTACACGCATTTTGAAAGTTCAAGGGCAAGTTGATCTGTCCATTGTTACTCTCCAGCTTCACCTGCCTGGCTTAGAATACATGTTCATTATCAGTATGTGGAAGAAGATGAAAAAGTTCTGGAGTGAATGGTGTTGTTTGCACAACAATGCAGATGTACTTAATATCACTGAGAAGTATACATTAAAATGGTTAAAATGGCCCAAAAGAATTAAAAGCAGAGTCTTAAAAAGATGTCTGTCCACCATGTTATTAATAGCATTATATACAATAGCCAGAAGAAGGTAAAAGCAACCTATGGGTCCATGAACAGATGAATAGATAATCAAAATATGGGATACACATAAAATGGAATAGGATTTAAGAAATTCTTGATTTAAAACAAAGAAAAAGTTTTCAACTATGATTACAATTTCATAAACTATGTTTTCTTTTTTGTTGTTGTTTTAAGATTTTTATTTATGTATATATATAAAAACTGGGGTACAGGTCAGAGGTGTGGGGGGGAGAAGATTCACCAGAGACAGAGTAGGGGGCAGAACAGGCAGATTGAAACACACTGCTGAGGGGAGCAGCAGGCAAGTCAAGAGAAGTCTGCCTTGCCATGTGGGTCACGCCTCTGGCTGCGGCAGGGATCGAACTCGTGCTGCAGTGGCTGTGGTTTGCTTCACAGTGCTGTGCTTAACCCACTGCACCACCAGGGAGGCCCATAAACTATGTTTTCTACTCACTGAGCAGCATGCAATTTTTTGGTAAAATATTTACAATATAAAATTTACTATTTAATATAAATTTACCACTTTTTTATTATTACTCAGACTTAACAAGGAAGCAGTTCTGACACATGCTACAACATGGATTGACCAGTAGGATACTGAGATAAGCCGGGTCACAAAAAGATAAATACTGTAAGATTCCATTAACATGAAATATTTATAGCAAATTCATACAGAAAGAAAACAGAATGGTGGGCCTCCCTGGTGGCGCAGTGGGTTAAGCAACACACTATGAAGCAAACTGCAGACTCTGCAGCATGAGTTCGATCTCTGCCCCTAGCCAGGGAAGGGACCCACATGGCGTAGCAGGCCTCTCCTGCCTTGCCCACTGCTCCCCTCAGTAATGTGTTTCAGTCAGTCTGCCTGTTCTGCTCCCCACTCTGTCTTTGGTGGATCCTCTCACGGCCCCCAACTCTGGCCTGTACCCCTGCTCTTGTGTGCATAAATAAATAAATCTTAAAAAGAAAACAGAATGGTGTCATCCAAGGACCAGGGAAGGGGAAAGCAGGAAGTTGTTTAAGGGGTACAGTTTTGTGACAACAACAAATGTTGGTGAGAATGTGGAGAAAAAGGAAATCTACTACACTGCTGGTGGGAATGCAAACTGGTCCAACCACTATGGAAAGCTGTGTGGAGTTTCCTCAAACTACTAAAAATGGAGCTCCCATATGATCCAGCAATTCTACTCCTCGGAATTTACCCAAAGGACACAAAAACACTAACTCAAAAGGACACTTGCGCACCTATGTTTATCACAGCGCTTTTTACAATATGCAAGCTATGGAAACAATCCAAATGCCCCAAAATAGATGATTGGATCAAGAAGATGTGGTGTATACACCCTGGAATGTTACACAGCAACATGAATGGAGCTAGAAGGGATTATGCTCAGTGAAATAAGCCAGAAAGAAAAGGGAAAATATCGGACTGTTTCACTTACAGGAGGAATATAGCTGAAACAAATAAGGTACTAGGGGGAAAATTATAATAAATTATATAAAAAATTATAATAAATTAAAAATCAAAAGCAACAGATTACTATAAATCTGAGACATTCCCCAGAGGAGGAGGAGGGAAAAATAACAAAATGGATGGGAAGAGCATAAGGGACTATGGTGATAGAACACAGGTGAGTTGGTGATGGGAATTTCATGGGGACTACCCTTGAGAGGAGAAAGTACACACTGCACAAAAATGAAAAATAATGTAAAATATATATAAAATTAAAAAAAAATAATAAGGGGTGCAGTTTTGCAAGAAGTAAAAGTTCTGGAGATGGATGGTGATATATGATGCTCTGTAATGTGAGTAGATAAAATGTCACTGAACTGTGCACTTCAAGATGGTTAAGATGGCAACTTATGTTATGTGCATTTTACCCTGGTGAAAAGAAATAATAAAAATAGCACTTTGGGGAGGAGATTTTTTTGAAGTGTAAATTATTTTTAATAAATCATAATAAATATTCAAATGGAATAAGTGTAATTGAATGCCATTTGTATTTAAGTCCTGGATGTCAACAAATCTACAATTAAACCATGGGATTCCCAGGAATTTTATAGATTATAAAATGCCATTAAGCCACACCCCCGCCCAAGCACCTGGAGAGTCACTAGGCTAGACCAGTGACTTAGTGCTTCCACTTGGCTCTCTGATAGTGAATCTACCTCTTTACTTTTTTTTTAAAGATTTATTTATTTATGCATACAAGCACTGGGGTACAGGCCAGAGGTGTGGGAGTGAGAGGAGCCACCAGAGACAGAGTGGGGAACAGAACAGGCAGATTAACTGAAATACACTGCTGAGGGGAACAGTGGGTGAGGCAGGAAAGGACCGCCCTACCATGTGGGTCACCTCTTCCGCCAGCGCAGGGATCGAACTTGTGCTGCAATGATTGTGTTGGCTTCATAGTGCATCGTTTAACCCATTGCACCACCAGATAGGTCCCTCTTACTTTACTTTTATCTCTGAAACCTTATAGTAGTTCAGGGTCTGGGCCATCCCATTTGGCCAAAATAATAGAAAAAATAATTTTTTATTACACACACTTTAAAATGAAATGTTAAAAAAGAAGATTAAAAACGATTCTTCTCCACTAGGGCTTCTTAGTACCTTTTTGATACAACAATGTAGTTGCTAAATATAGGTAACTATGAAACTATGAAGCAGTGGTATACTTTTGCAAGAGTCACACCTCTACCCTATACTTGGTGAATTATTTTTTCTCTGTGTGTCTCAGATTTCTTAGATGAAGTACAATGCGGATGACAATAAAACCCATCAAAAAGCATTAAGAACAGGGCACTCCCTGGTGGCGCAGTGGGTTAAGCAATGCACTATGAAGCAAACCACAGCCACTGCAGCACGAGTTCAATCCCTACTGCTGGCTGGGGAGGTAACCCACATGGTGCAGCAGACCTCTCCTGCCTAGCCCGCTGCTTCCCTCAGCAGTGTGTTTCAGTCCATCTGCCTGATGTGCCCCCTGCTCTGTCTGGTGGATTCTCTCACCACCCCCACACCTCTGGCCTGTACCCCAGTGCTTGTATGCATAAATAAATAAATCTTTAAAAAAAAAAAAGCATTAAGAACAAGACCTGATACATAAAATATTACCTTCTGAAGGTAAAATTTTAATCAGTATGCTTAAAATACTTAAAAATAAACTATGGGGACTACTAGCATGCATTCAATCCCCAGCTAGAGAGGGGACCCACATGGCACAGCAGATCTCTCCTGCCTCGCCCTCCCACGTCCCCACCCCCACTCCTCTCAGCAGTGTATTTCAGTCAAACTGCCTGTTCTGTTCCTCACTCTGTCTCTGGTGAATACTCTTACCCCCATACCTCTGGCCTGTACCCCAATTCTTATATACATTAATAAATGAATCTTTTTAAAAAAATAAAGAAACTATAACCCTATTTTCAGAAAGTAAATGTCAATTATACAATTAGTGAAAGAAAGATACTACTGTATTTGAATCATTTATTGGTGTGTCTATAAAATATTTTAATTAATCCACACAAGAAGCTGGTGTGATAGAAATTATCATCCTCATTTTACAAATAGGAAACAAGTCAGAGCAGTTTGTTGCCCCAAATTATGGTCAACTTCTAAATAAAAGTGTTAAATTGAAAAAAAGTAGTATACAATTAATTGTATCTGTCTCTAATGTAATGTCCTCTGTTATACTCTGCTTGAAGTGTAACCAGAAATAAAAGATTTCACAGTGAAAGCTTCCTAGACACTATTTGAAGCTCTTACTTAGGTTATGTTCTTTATTACTCTGTAAGGCCTTGTCAAAAAAACCAAAAAAACACATGTGACAATATCTAAAATATTAGAATTATTTTTCCTTCTGAAAGATATGCAGACTTTATCTTATCCCATCTCTCAATGTTTCACCTAGTCTGGTCTGGCACCGAAATTAACTTCATTTTACAGCTCATCACACTCAGCATATGCTTCAACAAATGGATTCCTGTATCCGGAGACCAGTAAAATTCCTGTTTCCTTTGGGGATTTTGTTATAGCATTTGTTCTAGGACATTAATGGATGTCCTAACCAATCCGTGTTTTCTAAAGCAATGACAACTCAAGGTCACAAAATGGGGCATGTTCAATATAATGACTACAAAAAAATTATATATATACACCACACAGACATTCCTGGTGATGTCAATCATACTATTGCTTCTTTTTCCAATGTGAAATTTAATGGGGATTCTTATTTTAAGAGGCATTTTAAAAATCAACAAATCAATTTCTAGGAAGAAGCCTTTTGCATAACTTAGAGTTAATGTTTAATCAGTACCCAGTGCTTGCTCAAAGGCACGGCAGGGAAATGTAACTAGAAATGTGCACTAATTAATGAAAAAAATGGCCAGATTATGTGTTCAACCAAAAAAAAAAAACCAAAAACAGATTTAATGATAATCTCCACCAATCTAACTCAAACAATAGATGATCAAGTCTCTATTTGAAATTCTCTTAGGCAAAATATTTTCAACAATTTGGAGTTTCTTGTTCAGTAAACTAAATTGCTCAGTTGGAGAATGAATGCATTTTAGTATAAAAGTTGTGATTTTAAAAGGGAAAATGTCTAAAATGAAGGAACATTTCCCCAAACCAAGTGATTTTTAAAAATACAATGTGAAATTGGACAGAATCTGTCAAAAATGTGCAATGGAAAATCAAAGACAGTTATTTAAAGGATATATTATAAAACCAGAATACCAAACCCTCTGTGCAAAGACATGTAAGTAGACTAAGCCTCAGTATGAAAACTAGACTAACAGAAAGAGATCAATTATCAGTCATTTAATGAAACAATAAAAATACCCATCTGACTCAACTGAAAAGACTGCTGATGATTTTAGCCTCTTTATACTTTGAACTAACAGATATAAATAGAATATTTTATTCTTCTTATAGATATCTACTCAACTTGCTTGTTGTTTTTTTAAAGATTTATTTATTCATACATAGAAGAACTGGTGTAGGCCAGAGGTGGGGTGGTACGGTGAGAAGATTCACCAGAGACAGAGCAGGGAGCAGAACAGACACATCTACTGAAGTACACTGCTGAGAGGCATAAGGGAAGCAGTGGGTGAGACAGGAGAGGTCTGCTGTGCCATGTGGGTTAGCACTCTGACCAGTTTAGGATGGAACTCATGTTGCAGTGGCTGGCAATAGCTTGTTGGCACTCTGTCTTAAACCCCTGCACCACCCTGGAGGCCCTCAACTTAGTTATTTTTTTTTTAAAGATTTATTTATTTATGCATAGAAGCACTGGGGTACAGGCCAGAGATATGGGGGGGGGGTG
>JAGFMF010011568.1:1648497-1667161 GCA_019455555.1 Galemys pyrenaicus
GGGTACAGGCCAGAGATATGGGGGGGGGGTGAGAGGATTCACCACAGAGAGCGGGGAGCAGAACAGGCAGATCAATGGAAGTACACTGCTGAGGGGAGCTGCCGGGGAGGCAGGAGAGGTCTGCTGCACCATGTGGGTCTCCTCCCTGGCCGGCAGCAGGGATTGAACTCGTGCTGCAGTGGCTGTGGTTTGCTTCATAGTGCGTTGCTTAACTCACTGCGCCACCAGGGAGGCCCCAACTTAGTTATTATTGTCAAGAGTTCACACACTATCTATATGGTATATTATAAAATGGCACACACATGAATGTATATTTTTCCATGTATACTTGAGGAAGTTGAAACTAGCATAGGATGCAACATTTAAATAGTAACAAATACAAGGCCTCCTGGTGGTGCAAGGGATTAAGTAGCAGCACTATGAAGCAATCTGTAGTGTGAGTTCTAGCCCAGCCAGGGAGGTGACCCACTTGGCATAGCAGACCTCCTGTTTCACCTGCTGCTCCCCTCAGCAGTGTATTTCAGTAGATCTGTCTGTTCTACTCCCCCACTCTGTCTCTCGCCCTTCCTTCCATCTCTGGTCTGCATTCCAGCTCTTGTATGCATAAATAAATTTCCTTGTTTTTATAATATTCTATGGCTGTATGTTTATCATTAAGGGAAATGGGGTAAATGCAGGGAGCTTTCTGTAATACTTTTGCAATTCTATTATAAAGGTTTAAAATCTTTCAAAATAGGTCTCTCTGGTGGCGAAAGGAGTTAAGTGTCAGTACTATGAGTCTGATCCCTGGCTAGGGAGCTGACCCACATGACACAGCAGACCACTCCTGTTTCACTCTGGCTCCCTCTCCTACTGGGGAGGGTGTGATAACTGCAGGTTAGGGGTACAGCTCCTTCTCCAAAGTGAGTTGAATTCAGTAATCTATCAGAATTTACAAGGTCAATGAAATGCCCTCCTATTTAGAGACCTGGTTGGGTCTGAGAAGCTTCATACAAACTCTCAGCCCCTTGGAGGTCTCCACTGGGATAACTTTTGTTGTGTCTTCACACAGAAGTCTGGGGAGAGAGAGGGTGATCATGGTGCCTGGGGTGGGGGTGGGGGCTGGGCTAGTTCTTTCCTAGCAGTGTCTCTACCCACAACCCTTGGTGGAGGCCAAAGTAGTCTTAGCAACTAAGAACAGATACCAGGTCAATTCCCACACCAGACAAAAAAGCCAGGGACAGATGGAATCTGGGGTGGCCACTGTCTCCCAGGGAAGTAAACAGGAACAGAAGTCCAGGCTTTCTGCTCACCGCTAGGTATCTGCTCACAAACCTCTAGGAACAGTGACCTTATTCCTCAGAATCTGCCATGTTGCCCACTCCCAAGCCCCAAGCACTGGAGGACTCATTCTATGCTTCATTCTCCATTTCAGTTGCTCTTGAGGGCTGTTTGCCTGAATCTTGAGTTTTCCAATTCAAGCACTTGTTAATTTTGCACGAAGCTCATTATCTCCATATGGAAACAAAAAAGAGAAGATCCAACAATAGCAACTAATAAAGAGATGGCACTTACCTTGTATTTGTTCACAGAGACTTAAGGATAATAGTACAGTCCAACTTCCTCATTTGACATAGTCCCATACTGGATGGCATGATAGCTTCGGTGCATCAAGACAGCCCTGAAATAATTCAAATGTGGCCTGGGGAAGCTTGTTATGAAAGTTTCCTATCTTAATTTCTGTCTGCCTAAGTTAATGTCTAGAAAATTGTAGTCTATACCAATCTTGAGTGAAGAATTATATAGAAGCTCTGTACAGACATATTCCTACATTTGGTGTAGCATTATATTGTGGGCTTTTTCCAATGGCATGCAGTAGGTTCGTGGAAAGAATGTAAAATATTTTTTCAAAAAAGCCTTAATTTTAATAGCCACCTAATACTCAATGGCACCTATGTGGCCACTGAATATTTATTTTATCCGCTATCTTTGTCAAGAACAGTGTTGCCAGGAACATCTTTGTTCATAAATCTCTGCCTTTCTGACACTGTAGAATAAATTCCTAGAACTGGAATAACCAAGCTAAAAACTACAGACTTTTTAAGGCATCTCTGTATAATGCCTAATTGCTTTCTAACAGGAAAGTTCATTGTTGTACCAACAACAAAACTAAAACTAATAGACATAAAATAAAAGGGTTGTGCCAGTCTATATACTGTGATCAACAGGATGGGTGCCCATTTCCTTTGCTTACTCCTGATGTTGAGAATTTGTTGTAAGTACACGAAAGTGTCAGGTTTAGATGCAGGTGGTCATATGGAATTTTCTGGAAGCATAATTTCTTTAAGTATACTTGGAACCCACTGTGCTTGGGCTCTCTAGCACCTAGCACCATGCATGTGTTAACTGAATGAATGTATTTCCTCTTTGCCTCCCATCCCTCACCCACATTTTCACAGGTTAATCACCCCGGGTGGATTTCCATGCTGTCATTTTTCTGTCTGCTAGCATAAGGTATAAGCTCATCATTGTGCTCTCCTCTGCTAGTCTTTGCACATGTCATGCTTTCCCATTTCTTCTTTTGCTTTGTGACCCTGTCTTCCCCTCTCCAGACTGTCATACCCAGGTGGCTGCTGTTACTTTTATAAAGGATTATTTTGATTCCACAGTAATGATTACCAGATCTCATCTTTCATATACTCATTCATTCTTTTATTCAGTCAACAAATATTGACTGAAACACTATGCTTATTGGAAACACAGAAGGAAATAATATTGATCGTAACATCTAACTATGTAGTAAATATTGTACACTGCATTAAGGAAGGGTAAGATTAGGTAGTGGCTTTACTTAATTCCTATGATAGCCCAATCAGTTAAGTAGTTGTTTCTCCTATTTTACAGATAAGACAACTAAAGTCTATCAAAGTTAAAGCTCCTTCAACTGTTTAAAAGTTGGTACCTCAATCCAAGTCCAAGCAGTCAGCTCTTAAAGCTAGATTCCAGAAGGGTGGGAGTGTTCCAGTCAGAAGGGATAAAATCAGTGAAAGGCCTGAGGCAAAAAGTAGTCATGCCTGTTAAAGAAATTTAAGAAAGTAGTGTGGTCAGAGCAGATTAGTATGGGAAATGTGTCAGGATCATCCTTATAGGTTAAAGATTTTGGTCTATAAGTGAATGCACAGCTATTAAAAGGGCTGGAGCAAAGGAGGGATAACAGACTTGTGTTGAAAAGGTACCTCTGGCTGGGAAGGGAAAGATCTAGGGATGGGCATATATGCAATAGCTATTATATCAGTGCAGGTCAAGATGATGGGGTTTCAGATGCATTACAATTAGATGTAAGGTGTGACAACCAGATTCCTAGGGCAGTAGAAGGTGGGATGCTTCCTGAGATAGGGATCTAGTGGGTGGTCAGGTTTATGGGAAAGATCTGTTTGGGAATGTGTCAAAAATCACTTGCCTCCAAGACATACTTAGAGATTCCAAGTAGGAAGTCTGATTAAAATGTTGGAATTGTCAGGGCAGAGATGAGTCATAGACAGCTAAGGCAATGGGGGAGGATGCAGGGACATAGTATGTAATGGGAAAAGAACTCAAGATCCCAATGTTTGCAGATTAAGTATAGGAAGGGAGTCTGTAAAGATTCCAGAGGAAACAGTAATGACCAGGAGCATCAGGTAGAAGACTGTGTGTTTCAGTCACAGGCCCACACCTCCCCAACACCCAGTGACTGTTAGAATACACCTGAGGTCAGGGTTGGAAGTTGGTATGGGAAGTAATTTTGCCTTTTTCACTGTTCTCACACACTTGTCTGACAGGCAGTCTTCTTTCTGACTGACCCATTTGTGTCAAAACAACAAATTTGGAAGTGATTTTTAGGCTCTTTCTTGTAGTTTCCTTCAGAGTTTTATATTTATGATTCACCTAACAAAAAATAGGAGAGGGTTATTTTAATTAAAGAACCCTTACAGTTCACTGTATACACTTTCATACTCAGATTTCCCACTGTGCAAATGAATTCAGTTGAACATTTCAAATTCTCTTTAGAACTGCACTAACAAATAGTAAGTCAAGTTCTAAGATCTTTAGAAATTACCAACGTCCCGATTCTTTTTTTTTTTTTTAAGATTTATTTATTTATGCATACAAGAACCAGGGTACAGGCCAGAGGTGTAGGGGGTAAGAGGGTTCAACAGAGACAGAGTGGGGAGCAGAACAGGCAGACTGACTGAAGTACACTGTTGAAGGGAGCAGCAGGCAAGACAGGAGAGGTCTGCTGCACCATGTGTGTCACCTCCCTGAAGAGGGATCAAACTCATGCTGCAGTGGCTGTGGCTGCTTCATAGTGTAGTGCTTAACCACTTGTGCCACCAAGGGATGCCCTAAGTCCCAATTCTTTTCTTAGATCCCTCAATGACTAAATTTCATTTAGGCACTATTTCCCCCCCAACAACACTAGTTCTGTCAACAACCACAGAGCCTCTGCTTGTAAGACACACAACCACTGAACTGATTCAGATTAGGTGCTAGCAATTATCTGATGAAAGGAAAAGAGGCAGAGAGGGAAAGGAGGTGTTCCTTGCTATAAAGGAACCCACAATTGAATGGTGAAGATATTTTTTAAATAACTAAAGAACATTTGGTTAAATGATAGCAATTTGCTTATTTCCTAAGAACAATGTGGTTGAAAATAAATCTTCGTGAATCCTGGATTAAACAGGCATACAAATCTAAAATGCTTTATGTGGGAAGAATAAATTCAGAGCATAAAGACAGTGAATATGTGCTTGAAATGAAAAATTAACTTAAATGACGCAGCGTGACAGGCAGGCATAGATAGGCAGGGCCTGACAGAAGATTTCAGCATAGCTGCTTCTTAGCAGTTTATCAAACAATCATTAAGTGATTTAACGCTACACCCAGGGAATGCTGAAGGCTGCATCAGCCATAAATAAATAAGCTAATATGTACAATAGCTAAATGAATAGACTTTTCCTTGGTGTTTTATGGCCTGAAAAGAATGCAGCTTTTCATTAAAGGAATCATTTGAAAATGTGGAAACTGATACTGCCGTAGCTCAGTGCTCTCTGCCCATTGATAATGGGCTGTGTTTTAGTTGTGGGGGTGGGAGACTGATGTCCATTTACTTTAGCAAAGATTGTTATTGAATGAAACCCTTAATGGGGGCGTTTATGATCCTACTCAGCTAAGAGCTCAGGGCTGCCTTAGAATAGTCTTTCCCTCCACCTTGACAGCTCTTAGAGAATCAATACAGGTAATATGTCAGTTGGTGGTCAGCAGTCCTGTAAGTAGAAAGGTAGAGCTGAAATGGAAGCTGACAGGTAGCCACTTAGAGAGAGGGTATGGGGTAAACACTTTGAAAGTGAAGCTTCTCTCGGGAGTGAGGGAGTGTCCAGCCCTCACTTTACAGTTAGCACTGGGATCAGATAGGAAGAGATTAGGAACAAAGACTAGATAGCAGGGGGGAAAGCCATTCAGAGCTTAGGAAAGCTCTTCCATCTGGGAGGCACTTTTAGAGCCCCAGAATTCATATGTATGTATGTATATTTGTCATTGGTCTCATTTTAATTTTTGAAATTGTGATAAAATACACCTAAGACTTAACATCCTAACCATTTTTTAGTGTAGCGTTCAGAGGCATTATATACATTTATGCTGTTGGTTAGCCATTGTCACCACCCAGCTCTAAAACACTTTTATCTTGCAAAACCTTAATGAGGTATCCATTAAATTCCTCCTTCCCAGGGCCTCCCTGGTGGCACAATGGGTTAAGCAACGCACTGTGTAGCAGACCGATCCCTGTGTCTCAGCTGGGGAGGTGACACACCATGTTTCAGTTAATCTGCCTGTTCTGTTCCCCACTCTGTCTCTGGTGGATCCTCTCACTCTCCACATCTCTGGCCTGTACCCCAGTGCTTGTATGCATAAGTAAGTAAATTTAAAAAAAAAATTCCTCTTCCCAGCTCCTGCAACCAGCATTCTAGTGTAATTCCACAAAACCGATTTTTTCTAGGTATCTCAATTAGGTGGAACCAGACAGTATTTTTCCTTCTGTGAATGCCTTGTGTTAGGGGGAAGGGTACTCCTGAATGGATTACATAAATAAGTTTATAGACTCCAACCCCCACTCCAGACCACCAGTGTTCCAAAACCACAAATCCAATAATATAATTATCAAAGAGTAAATCACCTGAGGTAGAGTCAAGAGCCAGGCTGGCTATAAAACCAGAGAGGTGAGCCTTGAGCTCGCTCTTCCTTTGGAGCCATCTCCCTTGATTCGGAGCCAGTTCTCAACGTGCCATTGCATTCCAGCTCAAAAAATCTGGTAGAATAAAACCTGGATACGGATTTGTATCCCCTCTCTTTTCTTTGTTATATTTCTACTTTATTCCCCTTCTTTTGTAAAATAAAACCCTTCAGTAACTTTTCTCGTGTGTACCTAAAGTTAAGGCTTTTTTTATTTTGTTTATTTAAAGATTTATTCAAGAGCTGGGGTACAGGCCAGAGTCCAGGGAGGTGAGAGGATTCACCAGACACAGAGTGGGGAGCGAACAGGCAGATCAACAGAAATACACTGCTGAGGGGAGCAGTGGGTGAGGCAGAAGAGGGTCTCCTCCCTGGCCGGCGGCAGGGATCGAACTTGTGCTGCAGTGGCTGCGGTTTGCTTCATAGTGCACTGCTTAACCCACTGCGCCACCAGGGAGGCCCCAAAGCTTATTTTAACAGTCTTCTAAGCTCAGTGAGAAAAACCCATTTTATATTAAGCTTGCCCTGTAACAGTTTCACTTAGTAAAGTGTCGTCAAGTTTCACCCAGGGTGTAGTCTGTGCCAGAATTTCCTCCTTTGTAAAGCTGAATAATCAAGTCTGGTACACTTGCCATATATTCTTTGCTGCAAATATTTTCACCCCATAATTAGTTGCAAGGCAATTTTTCCATAAGAGAGAAAATCATGTAAAATAAGAGGGACATTAAAGAGACATAAAAATTAATAACAAAGTTAAAATTATTGCAGATTCCATGATATAAAAAGAAAATCTGCTATAAGCTTCTTCAGATTTTTCTGAAAGTAAAAGGAAGGGAGGAGGGACGCTGCTCCACCGTATCATTGTATGTGACATATATAACTGGTACACATCTGGACTACATTTAAATGTTTCATCACATGCCCATCCTTATTTTCACCAAATCATTAAGCCAGATTCTGTGCCAACTATTCAAATTCTGTCTTCATGCTCTCCATTACCAAATAACTAAAAATATTCACCATTTCCAAGAATTTTACACGCATCAGGAATCACATAATCATTACTTTTAGGGGGGGTTCGGGGAGTGTGATTCTTCTTTTGCCTTCAACTTCCAGTATGTCATGAGGAATTTGGTAACAACAGCATTAGAGAACAAGCTGTTGTATCTAAAGTAGCTAAGGAATTCATAATTAATGCTCTCCAAGACTGTTGTGAATTATTAGCTGCCTAGTTATTTATATTTGCCATACTTTATTAAACTTTGGTTTTGGTGGGCAGGAGGGATGACTGTACTCACTGAAGTATTTGCAAATTGGTTGTATTTTCCCAGTAAGTTTTATCATCATATTTTCTATCAAGTTGATATACGTAGTTGTTATCATCCACTATTTTAAGACCATCATGTTAACTTGTCACTGTATAGATAAGTTATGAGAACTAAGAATTATATAATATAAAAATTGGAGTACTGCATCAGTTGAAACCATACTATCAACCAGTTATTTATCTTTTAAGGCAAAACTGCCTTATCAGTCAATTAATTATGGCAACAGAGATACTTATGGCAAAGAATTTTACCTAGAACCCTGCATTAAATTCCATTGTATGTACATACCATAACTTGTTCAACCATTCATCTGCTGATAGCTATTTGTGTTGCTACCTCTTTTGGGCTATTGTGTGGCCTCATATTTTGACCCCAAATATATTTTGTGCTCTTACCTAGTTAGCAGTTTTAAAAGCCTCCAGGACCCACAAAGCCTTCCTGAGCCACTTAGAAAAACAATACTTTTACAGGATCCCAGGTCTCCTGACCTCCCTAAACTTGCCTCTCAGAATTTACCATGAGAATGTAAACTACAGAGGTAGTAAATGCTATCTTTTAAAGATGATTCACATTTCCCAAACTTCTGATAAGAATCACCTGTGTGCTCATTAAAATTTCAGATTCTCAGTCACTTACCTCACCCAAGACTGGGATTGGGTGGTCTGGAAGGGTCCTGGAACCTAAAGTTTAATAGGTGCTCCAGGTGATTCTTATCTTTAAGCCAGTTTGAGATTCTAGGGTTTTAGCTTGATAGAGACCCCTTTACTACCACACCCCCTTCTATTTGGGAGTTAAAGCATCACAAACCTGATAAATGAATGCTGTGTCTTTCAAATATAGACCCTCAAGTATGGTCTTAAAGAAATATGGCATCTATTTCATACCACAAACCTACTTATTACATCAGAAATCAGCTTTTTTTAAAATTTTATTTTATTACTTTTTTAAAGATTTATTTATTTATGCATACAAGCACTGGGGTACAGGCCAAAGGTGTGGGGGGGGGGTGAGAGGATTCACCAGAGACATAGTGGGGAGCAGAACAGGAAGACTGAACACACTGCTGAGGGGAGCAGTGGGCACGGCAGGAGAGTTCTGCTATGCCAAGTGGGTCACCTGGGGGGGGGGGGGGGGGAGGAATTCAAACTGCAGTGGTTGCAATTTGCCTCTTAGTGCATTGCTTAACCCATTGCTCCACCAGGGAGGCCCAGGAATCAGGTTTTAAATCCAAACTGACACAACCATTTAAGAATGATATTTGGGTGGTGGGACTTAAGCTTCTCAGAATTTCCCATTCTGCATTCAAGTATTTCTGTGATTAATATCACTCACAGATGCCTAATTTTTAGTGTCTCAACATTTTGTGTTTGATGTTTAGTTATACAGATTAAACACTTTTTATTTTCCCTCCATCTCAAATCCTATTATTCATAAAAATAATTGCAACTTACATACACAGGCAATCAGTGAACCAGGAGAAGACTTGGCAATCTAAAATTTGACAATTATTAAAATTCCTGGCTGATTCTTCTCAAGGATCTTCTCCCTCCAAACACCCCAGAAGTTTTTGACTCTTCAAGTCTCAGAACCCCCAGAACTGTAGACAGCTGAAAGGGGCTGTGAATTTTGTATTTGAGCAGCATCTTCTGCCTTTGCCTTTTCAGATCCTTCATTTCCTTCCCTTTGGCAACTGCTTAACACTGGAATTCTAAGACTCACTTGCTCACTGCCCAGCCCTAAACTCCAAAGATCTCAAGCCCAATAGTTCTAGGAAGAGACCTGCCTGGGGCTTGCCCAGAGGGGCAGTTTGTAGATGTAGGGATTTAGTACTTAAAATTTCCCAATTAAGGAATAAATAGCAGCCTCCCTCTAAGGAAGAAACTGCAACAACCTTGGAAGTCACCCCACCCATTTTCAGTGGAAAATGCTTTTAAAATAAAATTTGGTTCAGAGGACTTTAAATCTGATAACCCAGGAGAAGGGAAATTCACTATAAGACTTGGCCTACCTTCCATGGTTGAGGTCCACCTAGTCCCACAGCAGAGGCAGAGGAAAATCCTAGTTGTCAAAGATAAACTCAATATGAGTTGTTAGTTGTGAACTATTTCCCCCCTCAGTTGTTTTGCTGCTTCTAAATCAAATGGGCTGAGGATGCAGGTGGGGGAGGGGAGGAAATCACATAATTTGAACCTAAAATCATACTTAATATTTTAATTAACATTTTTAAAACAACTGAAGCTGAATAAAACAAACTAGTACTATTTTTTTAAGTTTGTAAAAATTAAGAATAGAATTCCAATCCTTTTGATATATTTTCCTAAGTGCTACGATAGAAATAAATACAAAATAAATGTTATTAATCTGTATAGTGGGCATGACCCAATAAAACACATATAATTTATTCTACTTGTTAATATATGAAGTGACAAGAGTCCTGAGATAATTTAAGGTGAAAAAGTTGATGAAGAGTAAAAGAAAAAAAAAACCACAAAATTTTATCCTGATTATATGCAAAAATAAGTCACAATTTTCTCTCTAAACATTCTTGATCCTGGTTGTAATTAGGGATAAACATTTCACTTCAAAATACTGTGTTTTATTTTGTATTTTTTCTTTTTAGGAAGGCTAGCAAAGCAATGAAATCTTTGCAATAGTGGAAGCATCATGCTTTTTGTATTTTCTGTATATATACCCTTCTAAAACAATGTAGAAAACTATTATTTTCTGATTCCATGTTTTATGAAGAGATTATCCATGGAGAAATTTGTCTCTTCAAAATAATATTGGTTACTACATTTGACTTATGTCAATAAACAAAAAAGTGCTGCAATATTTTAGTTAAGTATTTCTACTGAAAGGATTCAATGTATAAATTCACTCGAACTTTTGTTAGGGTTCATAAAATAAGCTCAGTGCAAGTTAAGAAGTCAAAGCATTCTAAAAGTACTTAGAACTAGCAGAAATGAAATATTGTACAATCTGTGGTGTCAAAATTAGAACCAGCAATAACAGATGGTTTAGGACAGTATTTGTGACTTTATCTCTACCATAGTGTGAGTGGCATTTCCTTGCAATCCCAACCTGCTCTACATTGTCTGGGTATAAACTGAGCTTTGATTTTAAAGCCACAACACTACTGCATCTCTCATTGAGGACCCAAGCATCTGTCTACCAATAACTTAGCTCATTGCAACTGCCGACTTCCCTGAGTCCTAGGACACCCCAAGGGTCCATTAAGAGCTCCATCAATATCATGCTACTTCACTTTCAGCCTAGGTTTTTACACACATGTTTGTAGTCTAATGAGTGAACATATGACAGTTAGCATCAGATAGACTCAGGTAAGAAAAAAAAACAGAGAAATACCTCACAAGAGATCCCTGAATATCAACCATCAAGCTCATAGCTACAGAAAGAGTTCCATATTTTTAACAATAAAGTGAGAAAACTATTCTATTGATATCCATTATTCCCAGGATGACTACTATTTTGCTTGCAATCTGCACATTAATGGTTTCTCCCAAAGCTGTTGCTTTTGATTTTGACAAGTTACCTAGCTAGCCTACTCTGCTGTACCCCTGTGTTTCAGGGCCTTGAAAGATGAAACAATGGTTCCCAAACTTTTAATTTTGATTGCTGTACACCATGCCAAATTTTGATTCAGTAGTAAATCTAGGTAGTTGGTCCAGGAGCCACACTTTGGAGAACCAATGAACGAAAGCATGTGTATCAACAACAGAAACTGAATAATTCCTTCGTTTGCTTTCACTGACACATTATAGGATGAAGATTTATTAAGTATCATCCAGAATGCAAGTCATCTTATTTTAACACCCTACCACATTATGTTATGACTATCACATTATGTTATGACTGAGGATGTTAAACCTCAGAAATTAAGTAACTTGCCCAGTATTTCACAATGAGAAAGTGGTAGACAAACACAAATTCCTCTGTCTCCAAAATCTACATTCTATGTGTATGTTCTAACACCATATAACCAATGAAATTAGTCCAAAATCTTAATTTCATTCTTCCTTCTATGTAGTGGTTTTAATTCGTTTGACAGTCTTAATCTATTTTTTAAATTACCATTATGTTGACTCAAATTATCTTTATAAATAGCTGTGATACACATTTTAAACACTGAGAGTTTAAGGTAATTCCTAAAGTTATGAACTTTTATTTTACAGACAAAATTGAAATAATGTAACCTGATCAGTATGACAAAGACTATGGAAATAGGTCAGATTAAATAGTCCCCCAAATTTTCCAGTTAATGTGAGCAGACATGACCCAATAAGATATTATTTGACATGTATGCATTTTGGAGTGATTACTAGAAAAAAAGCATAAGAAAAAAATTATCTTTGCTATTATTCTGATTAAGGAAAAAGTAGTTAATTTGCATTACTCAACGAGCGAAAAGAATGTATCACACCATTTTCTTATTTCTTGCTTTACTATTTAATTTTAAAATAATGCTCAAATCCATAAACAGTAAGAAATATACCTTGAATTAGCAGTCAAAGAAAGGCTGCCTAATTACAGGATGAGGCCCAATCTTTTCAAAAGACCATTGTTCTGACTTAATTAACATGAACTAAAACAGGCCTAAAACAACAGGGCACATTCCCATTAGGATAAATTACTCAGGCCTAGTCAACGCAGCAAAGAATTCCCTGAAGGAAAATCTGTCACTGCCTTTCCACCTGCACTACATATCTGTCTCAAAGGACTCTGCTACAGCTGGGAGCCTCCTTCCAGAGGGGCATCTGTTCCATATTGAAATTGCTCGATTTGAGAGCTGTGGACCATGGCTAAAGAAAGGAAAAATCCTGTTAGTCTATAAAACCATGGCCAGGCTTAGCTGTCATGGTTGCTTATTCTGGTCTTAAGTTTTCCATGTGAATATTTAATAATTTTAAAGAATGTTGTTGCTTGCCTTATTGTAGGGAAGAATGGGCTACTTCATAAAAAAATGCTGTTTACTTGGCAGGATTCATAAGTTGAGTATACCAGGCCTTAAGAGGCTAGGCTTTGAAGTAGGGGGACTGGGCTTTTCTCTTAGCCTCCATCTCCTCCTCTGCAAAGTGGTGAACTCACTGGCACCATCTCATAAGGTTAAAGGTCAATAAATGTTGGCCATTACCATCCACAAGAGATGAGTCTGCAGTCTGTCTCCCTACACATTAAATAAGATCACTCCCCACATACTTGCAACCTATTGATAAATTATGTGGCATATTTTTCCTTTTACTCTCTATACTCACATGTACCAGCTAATTAGAGCAACCTGAAAAAATTTCACTCCTCAGAAATGAAATCAGAGTTAAAAGCAAAGCAAGATAATTAATTAGCCTATCACAATTTTTTAGCCATTCTTTGATAATTTTTCTCCTCCATTTGGTAAGGTCACAGATGGTAGGCTTGATAAGAAGTGTCTGTGTCTTCCAAGGAATTCTGTTTGGTGTTAAACAAATTATGAACATATTTTGGTATGAAAATGTGGGAATTAAGGGCTAGAAATGAATGCAAATAAGGGCGTCCCTGGTGGCACACGGGGTTAAGTCTCAGCACTACGAGGCTATCCATGCCAACACAGCACTGGTTTGATCCCTGGCCGGGGAGGTGACCCACATTGCTCAGCAGACCTATCATATCTAGCCTGCTGCTCCCCTCAGCAGTGTGTTTCAGTCAATCCGCCTATTTTGTCTCTGGTGAATCTTCTCACCCTGCAACCTCTGGCCTGTACCCCAGTTCTTGTATGCATAAATAAATCTTTGCAAATAAAATAAAAATATTTTTTAAAAAGAAATGAATCCAAAATAATCATGAGAAGTTAATTTATGTCTGAATACTTAGTTACAATACTAATGAAGTTCTGTGAAGAAATATAATAGGTGATAGTCACAGACATAATGTAATTGGGGGCCCAAAGAAAATAGCAGCGAAAAGGCCTCCCTTCTCATCACAAAATTATAGACTCTACTCCTAGCCCCTGAAATGAAATGCAGGCTCTCAGGGTTTATGTTGAGTTTACAGACCCCTAAGTACTATAATAGCCAGCTTTCACTATTTCAATTAAATTCACCAAAGTACTATTCTTACTGAAAATTGTGAAAAACACTTCGTTGAAAGCTGCTGAGATCAGTTAATAAATCTGACAAACTCAGCTAACAGGTTACTTCCATTTTTCTGGGTTTTTTTTTTGTCTCAATATAATTACCATTTATTTATACAGTATACCATTAACCAAGAAAAATAAAGTCCTTAGTTTTCACAATGTCCCTGAACTTCCTCCTGAGGGTTAGTAGTCTTCATGAAACTTCATGTGGGAGAAGAATGCTTCTTGATCTGGGAATATTTTTCCACAGATGCTGCAGGAACAGCCCTCATCCTCCTTGTGTGAGCGTCGGACATGGCTGTCATGGGCAGCATGGGATGCAAAAGATTTACCACAGTACTTGCATTTGAAGGGCTTCTCCCCAGAGTGCTGCCTGATGTGTGTGCGGAGTATGCTGGAGGCAGTAAACTTCTGCAGAGAATTTGGAAAGCAGAAAAAGTGAATATCTGTTACCCTGACAACGAATTAAACAAAGGGGTTAATTTTATTATCACTGATTCTCAATTTTCCGATTGATGAACCAAGAGCTATAGAGAGCTCTTGGTTAAGAGCAGTAGCCTCAACATAAAGGGATATGATTGATGGTCCCTCTGCTGGTTTTGAGTAGCACTGGTTATTAGAACCATGGTTGTTCAGAGGTGAAGATCACCTGGGGGTCTAGTTAAAGATGCAGACCACCAATCCTATCCCCATGAGAATACCCAGTAACTTTTGACATGAGACCCACCAAACTCTATTTAAACAAGCAATTCCAATAATCGTAGACCTAGGGCTACACTCTAAGATAAACTACAAAAATATGAGCTATTACTGGCCAGTAAGATAAATCACCACCTTATTGATTTCTTATTTTTTTTAATTTAAATTTTGAAATAATTTTAGATTCACATGCAGTTGTAACAATAGATTCTGTATCCCCTTTACCCAGATTTCCCCAATGGACACATCTGACAAGACTATAATACAATATCACAACTGAGATTACAACATATCAGATAGTGAACATTTCAGTGTAAGAACCCCCCTTACTGTAGCATTTAAGAGTCCATGCTGTTAAATACTACACAGTTACATCTGTAATCATGGGGTTCCTATAAATGGGGGGGGGGTGTATTTCATTACACAAGCCTTAAATACCATTTTAGTAATAGAAGGTTATATCTTAATTTTGAACATATTTGGAGGTGGAAATGGGGACTGAACTAATTATGAAGAATTTGTTATAAGCCAGATTTTATGCTTCAAGTTCTTATCCATGTACACCTAAGCAGGGCTCAATCAAGGCAGATCCTTTAGCAGAAGGCTCCATTTACCTTTGTACAATACACACACTGGTAGGGTCTGTCTCCAGAGTGGACTCTCATGTGCTTGTTTAGACTGGAAGACTGAGAGAAACATTTCCCACATGTCGAACACTAAGTCGAGAAAGAAAAATATGGCTGAAATCACATCTTCCCTTAAGAAGTTTATTTCACCATTGTGTTTACTGGGGATGAGAGAACTATTGTATTTATTTTGTGCATTTTTATAGGAAAAACCTAGGCTTAGGGTCTACTTGAGAAAGTAGAAAGACATCCTAGGCTACATTCAAGAACCCAGCAGTGTGGGTTCTAGTGCAGAGCCTGCCCAGCTCTGTCACGTGAGCTAATTCTGGTAACATCTTTAGGTATCAAGTTGCTTCTGATGTAAAATGTGGGCATTGAAAGGAGGATGGTGTTTATTTTTTATTTTCTTTTAAAGATTTATTTATTTATGCATACAAGAATTGCGGTACAAGTTAGAGATGTGGAAGGTGAGAGAATTCACCAGAGATGGAGTGGAGAGCAGAACAGGCAGATCTACTGAAATGCACTGCTGAAGTGGGCAGCGGATGAGATAGGAGAGGTCTGCTGTGCCATGTGGGTCACCTCCCAGGCCGGGGATCAAACTCACACTACAGTGGCTCCATATTGTAGTTGTGGAAGCTCCACAGTGCAGTGCTTAACCCCCTTGTGTCCCAAGGGAGGCCCCAGGATGATGGTGTTTAATAGCGGACTGAATTAGTCCTGATCCACCAACAAGTAGTTATGTGACCAGTACAATTCAGTTAAACTTGGAATCTGTTTCCAAATTCTTCTCATGAGCAAATTACAAGATCTGTCTTCCTTACAGGGTTGTGAGTAAATTGCAAACACTGCACAATTACCTCAATAGGAATTTACACAGTAGTTAATATGTAGTCAACACTCTGCTAGAGATAAGAAGATAAAAATCAAGTGGATGTGGTAAGGAATATATGGACCAAAATGGTGATACAGGTGACGGATGATGTGAGAGCACACAGCATACTATGTCATCTCTCTGGATTCTTGAGTCCAATTCCCATCAAATCATTTCAGGAATTCTAAGCTAGGTAAATAAAGGTACTATAGTCTCATGCCCTGGCACCCCAGGTATGCATACATGCACAGAGAGAGTATATAGTTTAAGGAATAGAATTGGCGCAATCTGAGAATGTTAAGTAAAAAAAAAAATAATAGTTAATATAAATAGTTAAATATAGGAGGATATATAGTTCTAGCAAAAGAACAAAGGTGTCCTAGGAAAGAACAAAGATCTAGAAGATAACAACCAAAGAAAGAACAAGAAAATACCTTTGAGCTCAGAACTTGTACCTTCATATGGAAAGAGTGCTTTGTACTCCATGATTACAGTGCAAGAGGAAAACACATCCATTTTAACACATTTTGCTAAAATTTCAGAACTGCAAAGATAAACTACACAAACTGGCCATTTACAAAGAACTGAGTCAGACTGACATTAAATGAAAAAAGAAAATGGAGAGATGCCTTGAAGTTTCTGAGGAAAAAGTTTCTAAGATTCTATATCCAGTCTAATGATCAAAGTGAAATATTTTCTACCCCCCTCCCTCCCTCCCTTTACAAGAATTGGGTACAGGCCAGAAGTGCAGGGGGTGAGAGGATCCACCAGAGACAGAGTGGGGAACAGAACAGGCAGATTTCACTGAAATACACTGCTGAGGGGAGCAGTGGGTGAGGCAGAAGAGGTCTGCCGCACCATGTGGGTCACCTCCCTGGCCAGCAGCTCCAGGTAGGGATTGAACTCATGCTGTGTGGTTGCGGTTTGCTTCATAGTGTTTGCTTAACCCATTGCACCACTAGGGCGGGCCCAAAGTGAAATTTTTTCAAAGTGAAAATATTCTCAAAGAAGGACTTTGAAAAATGTTCACTATGGATGCTTAGAAATGATTACCTGAAGATATCACAAAAGTAATGCCAAAAAGAAATCAAGAAAGAGGAAGTGTGGGATAGAAGAATTAGTGGAACTGGGCCTCCCTGGTGGCACAAGGGGTGAACCATCACCACTGCAGCACAAGTTCAATCCACAGCCAGGGGCGGAACCCACATGGTACAGCAGACCTCTCCTGTCTCGCCCACTGCTCTCCTCAGCAGAGTATTTCAGTCAATCTGCCTGTTCTGTTCCCCTCTTTGTCTCTGGTGCCCACACATATATGACCCTCCACATCTCTGGCCTGTACCCCAGTTCTCATCTGCATAAATAAATAAATCCTAAAACAAAACAAAGCAAAAAAATCAGTGGAACTAATTCATGAAGGCGAAGAGAATAATCCAAACATGACCAGGTGATAGTCCTAGGAAACAACCCGTCCATTCAGAATAAATTCCAAGAACGTTTCCAAAAGAACATAAATGTCATTATACAGCTTTTTACAATTAAGAAATGAAATTAATCTCTTTAAAATTAAAAATTCTAACTAAAACAAAAACTCACAAGAAGTCAAGACGAAATATAAGGCCTCCCTGGTGGCGCAGTGAGTTAAGCAGCACACTATGAAGCAAACTGCAGCCACTGCAGCACAAGTTCGATCCCTGCCGCCAGCCAGGGAGGTGACCCATATGGCCCAGCAGACCTCTGCTGCCTCACCTGCTGCTGCCCTTGGCAGTGTGTTTCAGTCAGTCTGCCTGTTCTGCTCCCCACTCTGTCTGGTGAATCCTCTCACTTCCCACGAATCTGGCCTGTACCCCAGCCTTTGTATGTATAAATAAATCTTAAAAAAAAAAAAAGACGAAATACGAAGAAAGTCTGGCATAAAGTTGATGGTACTTTAGAGACAATTCTTTATGAAAAACAGCTCTCCACTGGTCAGGCAGTCCAGAATGTTGGGGAGCACTGATGTTCTGAATCCACTTATGAACTACTTTTGTTACTATCATGGGGATTTCCTGTAACACTTTTATTTTGCATTAAAAAGAGTCTCCTTGGTGACCTAAGGACTAAGCCTCAGTGCTATCACCTTGAAGACAGGAGTTCAATCCCCGGCCAGGGAGCCAACCCACATATGATGCAGCAGACCTCTTCTGTCTCACCTGCTGCTCCCCTCAGCAGTGTATTTCAGCAGATCAGCCTGTTCTGTTCTCCATTCGGCCTTTGATGAGTCCTCTCATCCCCCTGTACCTCTGGCTATACCCCAGTTCTCATATGCAGAATGGGCAGATCTACTGAAATACACTGCTGAGGGGAGCAGCAGGTGAGACAAGAGAGGTCTGTTGAGCCATGCGGGTCATCTCCCTGACTGGGGATGGAACCCATGCCATAGTGGCTGCTGATAGATAGTTTAGCAGCACTGAGACAACTCCTGCGCCACCAGGGAGGCACTCATTTGAGTTTCTTTTCTTTTGTTCAGTGAAATGTTTTCTTTTGGACTTATGCAAAAATTAAATATACTTTTTATTATCTTAAAAGTACTCAAAAGTATATGATATAAAGAAATGAAATGACAATTAAGAATGTTAAGCAGTAAGGGCCTCCCCTGGTGGCGCAGTGGGTTGGGCAGTGCACTACAAAGCAGATCGCAGCCACTGAAGCACGAGTTCGATCCCTGCTGCCGGCCAGGGGGGGGACCCACATGGCGTGGCAGACCTCTCCTGCTGTGCCCGCTGCT
>JAGFMF010011568.1:1667211-1692880 GCA_019455555.1 Galemys pyrenaicus
GCCCCCCACCTCTGGCCTGTGCCCCAGTGCTTGTATGCATAGATGGGTGAATCTTTAAAAAAAAAAAAAAAAAAAAAGAATGTTAAGCAGTAAAAGCAAAGAAGGGGGAAAAAATCTTAATTCCCTAAACATAATGAAGATAAAGAGTCATGAGTAATTCATACTGAGATGTTCAAAGAACAATCACCTATCTCCCTAGAGATAGAGACTTGGAATTCTTGCCTAGAGACTTGGAACCAATGTGAAAGGATATATATAGTCATGATAAATAAAGGATGAGACACTCAGAGGAGTTTGCAAATACAAGATAACTGAAGAGGAATGTTGGTAACATGGACTCTGACAGGACTTAGCCTTTTCCATTGCCAGTTTAAAATGACTATTCCTGGGCCTCCCTGGTGGCGCAGTGGGTTAAGCAACGCACTATGAAGCAAACCGCAGCCACTGCAGCACAAGTTCGATCCCTGCCTCCTGCCGGGGGGGGGGACCCGGGGGGGACCCCACGTGGCATAGCAGACTTCTCCTGCCTCGCCCCGCTGCTGCCCTCAGCGGTGTGCTTCCGTTGATCTGCCTGTTCTGCTCCCCGCTCTGTCTGGTGAGTCCTCTCACCTCCCGCGACTCTGGCCTGTACCCCAGCTCTAGTATGTATAAATAAATAAATCTTTTAAAAAAAAGAAAAAAAAAGAAAAAAAAAATGACTATTCCTGCACTCTACCAGAAAAACAGGTCTCAGTCATCATTTCATGATTACCTGTTTCTGGTCCTTTCTCATAGGTCTTGTCATCTATTTACCTCCTGGGCCACAGTGCCAATTCCAAAGACCATACTACCAACCTATAGTTTCTCTTCTCAAACCCTAACCCAACACCACATCAGTGTTTAGTCTTATGAGTCATCCAACATGCCAGCAGAACTTTCCTGACCAAACTTTCATCTTTAATCAAAAACAAAGCAAACAACAATCCCAAAGCATCTGATTTTTAACACCCTTTCATTTCTTTGCAGAAAGTTTGACAAGTAATCCTAAATGCGCTATTGTATCAACTGCAAGATTCTCCATTACTTTATGTGCTACCTGAAAAAAAATGCTACCAATTTAAAATATGACATGCCATCACTAGTTGAATACTCCAAGTTCAAAAATAAAGGTGTGGAAAATCTCCAAATCCTAGAGTTGATAAAAAAATATCACAAAAGTATATAGCAGTATACATATTCTCCAGGAACAAGCCGTAAGATAAACAGGCTATTAGTAAAATGTATTTTAAAATTTAAACCTCATTAATAATATAGATGCAAATTCAAAGAGGATATAATTTCTTATCTATCAAAATGGCAGCCTAAAAGATTATTATGGGAGATCTGGTACAATTTATTTCACTCAAACCCTGTTGGTTGGACTAAAGACTAACACCTCTGGAAGACATCTGACACCTGAGTTTGAGAGCCTTAAAAATCGTCTATGTACTTTTACCCAGCATTTTTACTTCTAGAAAAGAAAACATGATTTCTACATAATTTTGTTCACTGTAGAAATGTTGGATAAAAAATACATAAAATGGGATTAATTAAATAAATTATAGCACATTCTTCTGATGTACTAACACAGTCGATTTATGTTTACAATTAGCTCCTGGGGTAATGTTAAGTCAGAAAAGTTGCTCATAAAATTTAGTATGACCCAGAGTATATTAAAAATGCACACAGGGCCTCCCTGGTGGCATAGTGAATTAAACAAAGCACTATGAAGCAGACCACACCCACAGTAGTGCAGTTGATCCCTGCCTCTAGCCAGGGAGGGGACCCACATGGCATAGCAGACCTCTCCTGCCTCACCTGCTGCTCCCCTCAGCAGTATGTTTCAGTCAGTCTGCCTGTTCTGTTCCCCACTCTGTCTCTGGTAGATCCTTTCACTGCCCACGCTTCAGGCTTGTACCCAGCTCTTGTATGCATAAATAAATAAATCTTTTTTAAAAAAATGCACATAGTGGGGAGGGAATGGGATGAGGGCAGAAAGAGCACAAGGGACTGAGGTGATGGTGCACTGTTGAAATGGTGGTGGAAAATGGGGGGCCACAAATATATCTAAAGAAAGAAAAAAAAATGCACACATATATATATAGAGAAAATTACACTTAAAATGCCTTAACTTTGGGTTATAGCATATCAGGCAGCTTTTATTTTGTTTTTTCCTCCAAAGTGTACTTACCAAGTATACATTATTTCCTTATATTAAAAAAATAAAATTAAAGTTTGCCAAGTAGGGCTTCCTTGGCAGCACAAGGAGTTAAGTCTCAGTACTATGAGCTATTGCTATTGGTAGAGTTTAATCCCTAGTCAAAGAGCTAATCCACATGGCGCAGCAAACCTCTCCTGTCTTACTCCACTGCTCCCCTCAGCAGTGTTATTTCAGTCTATCTGCCTGTTGTGCTCCCCACTCTGTCTCTAGTGAATCCTCTCACCACCCTGCTCCTCTGGCCTACACCCAGCTCTTCTATGCATAAACAAATAAATCTTTTTTTAAAAAAAGTAAATAAAGTTTACCAAGTAAAAGTAAAAATCACTGTTGGTTTCAGTCACAATCTCCCAGAATCAAGATTAGCAATAATAATGTGTTCTTTTCCAATGGTTCTTTCATCTATGTAGCATGTGTAATAAGGTAGTTTAATGGCTTTATGCTATACACATTCTGTCACTTATTTTTGTTTAATACACCATAATTTATACAACTGCTTCAGCAAGTCTTATAACCAATTGATATATAACATGCAGCTTCTAAGTTACACTATCAGAATACTAGATAGTATAACTGAACTTTTTGCCAGTCTGATAGGTAAAAATTGGTTTCAGTCTCGATATTTAAAATGTTCTTAGAATTATAAAAACAATGTGCTAGTTTTTAAAAAGACTCAACATTTACAGAAGTAAAAAACAGTTATTACATGTGGCTTTTTTAAAGTTTAGCTGTGACCAGGAGGTGAGAGATAAGAGCAATTCTATGATGATGACTTAGTTTTCAAATGAGGAAGCCTGGAGCTAGAGTCACTCAAGATTGCAAAATTGGCTGAACCCACAGGGCCCCGAGGCAAACCCATGTCTGTCTGATCTAAATTCCAAAAGTCCAATGGTAGTTTGTATTTTTTTAAAAAAAGATTTATTTATTTATGCAGACAAGAACTTGTGATATAGGCCAGAGGTGTGGGAGGTGAGAAGATTCACCAGAGACAGAGTGGGGAGATGAACAGCTGAAATACAATACTGAGGGGAGCAGCGGGTGAGACAGGGGATCTGCTGCACCATGTGGGTAACCTATCTGCCAGTGATCAAACTCAGTAGCTGTAGGATAATTTCATAGTGCTGCAACTTAAGCCCTTGCACCACCAGGGAGGCCCTGGTAGTTTGTACTTTTTGCACAAAGCCACTAGGTATCCAGAATGGTAAAAAATGTCCCCTCAATGGCATTATTTAGTCTTTCTCCATTACCAAATCCTTGGTGTACCATAGGTCATAATTAGCAATAAGCCTGCACAGGTTATGGACAGGATGCAGTTACCTAAACCACACACCAACCTCTTTCCCGCCCACAATATTTCAAACTTCCCCCCTATCTGTAGTTCAACCATCCTGTTGATATAATAAATCAGATACACCATTGTCCTCCTAGATTTGGCTCAAGGTCACCTCTTCTATGAGGCCTTTCATTACACAAGTGGACTCTCTTTATCCATGTTCATCTCTACTCTGTACAGCCACCAAATACTCAGTATGGTGTTTCAGTTCATGCCTGCCCTTTCACAGCACCACTACCTCCTTTAGAGCTACCATACCAGGCTCTGAGCATCTAAAAGCATGAATATATGTTCAGGGGCTTGGGAAAGGAGTGCAAAAGCCAAATGTGGGGGTAGACAGGGTCACTCCTACCCTAGCTCTTACCTTGTGAGGTCTGTGCTTCTCATGTACGTGAAGAATATGGATTCGGAGCCGGTCACGCTTCTCGAAGGATCGTTTACAGAGAGAGCAGGGAAATTTCCTATCACCCATGTCCACACAGGGGGTGTACTTGAGATGCTTATCTCTGTAATATTTGTAGGTAAATACTTTTCCACATCTTTCACATCTGTAACCTTCTGTAGATTCTGTCAAACAGGGAAACCACAAGGGACTTGGTTAGCTACCTTCTTTCATTCTTACTTCTAAGATTTAAAAAAAAACAAAAACTCTTTATTACAAAAAATTTAAACATATCAAAGTCAAAATAGAAAAAAACGTTCATGTGCCCAACACCAAACATTGACAAAGACCAACACATGGCCAATTGTTTTTATTTCTATCACTTCCATCTTTAATAGATGTTTCAATACTAATATATCATTTGCATATGAATACCTCAATCCATAATATTTAAAAGATAATAATTTAAAAGTTTAACCGTACTGCCATTCATAGCTAAACCATTACCTCATTCCTTACTAAAAGTACAGATTGTATGTACATATATACAAACAATATATATTTATTTTAGTTCAATTTAGGATTCAAAATCTACATATTTCCCATGTCCCTTCAATATGTTAATGTACAGGTTTTGTCTCCTGAAATGTATTTGTTGAAGGAAACTTTCTCACAGCCCGATTTAATAACAGTTTAATCCGGGGCTCCCTGGTGGCGCAGAGGTTAAAGTCTCAGTGCTATAAAGCTATCACCACTGAGCCATGAGTTAGATCCTGGGCAGGTCAGGAAGCTAACCCACGTGGCACAGCAGACCTCTGGCTCACCCGCTGTTCCTCTGAGCGGTGAGTTTCAGCAGTCACCTGTTTTGCTCCCCTCTCTCCGGTAAATACTCTCATCCCCCACACCCCAGTTTTTGCGTGCATAAATAAATCTTTTTTTAAAAAAAAGTTTAATCCTATAGTTCTTGAATACACCTGACTGGTACTTGTTACAAGGTTAATATACAGAAACATCTCTGTCCCTTTCTCATCAGTGAGCTACAAATTCAAGCAGTTCCCCCAGGACAATGACCAACACTCACAACTTCCTTCTCAGGCTCCCCAAATGTGGTTCGGTTTGACCACATTTATGAGGTCTCAGGCACTCGCTTTAGTTTAGAGTTCATCTCTGAACTCTTGGGGATAATTCCAGAGATAGAATTCTCATGGATAGAATATGAATGACAATATTTTGCCTTCTTTAATACACAGTGTTATAACAATTTAATTCTAACACTTACTGAGGTCTTGCCAACATGAGTGAGAAAGCTAAACCTCTTTTTAATCAATAGAAGAGGGATGGGGAGAACTGAGGTTAGAGAGGGTGCTGCCGACTAGCAATGAAGGTCCCAAATTCAGGGGTGTCTATGTGTTGGGGGCAGGGGAGAAAACAGGGGCCACCTACAAAAGCATCCCTGCAGCGGACACTCTGGATTCCAGAGGATAAAGTGGCTTTGACTGTGAATGCATCACTGAGAACCATTGTCTGCCCCAGGAGGGAGAGAAAAGTCAGGGTGAGTATCTGAAAGTCTGTAGATGGAAATCTTTTCAGCATCAGGACAGCAGGGAGGCTAACCGTCAGGAATTTTGTTAGTTAACAACTAAGACTGAGGCACGTTTAACAGGTGACTAAGGAAATAAAACATTCATTAAGTAAATAACCAGGAAGGTAACCACCAACCCTAGGATTATCCATTGCCTAGCCAAGTCTATCACTTTCATTGAGGTGCTAATACTCTCAGAATAATCCCGCTGGGATGGTTTTTATTCAGAGCTAGAATTTTCATTGGCCAGAAATACCTAGCTTTCCTGCTTCCCGGGGCCAGGGTCGGGAAGAGTCTATAAGACAGGGTCCTAGATCTTTACAACTTAAAGTTCTAAAGCATACTAAAATTCAGAGTAAGTTTCAATAGTTTGTCTAACAACCAGTTAGACAGGAGCGCGCACTGCCCTTACTAATTAGGTTTCAGTTTACTCAGTTGCCTACAGGTGCTTGGAAATTTATCTTAAGTAATTTTATCCTGTCCCCTTTCCTTCTTCCTCCCTGTACCTCCCACCCCCATCTTCATCAAATACTCTTTTTATCCAAGGGATTTCCCAATACTGATAGGGATGCTCTCAGCCTCTCCACACATTTCAGACAGAATTTGCAAGTGATTTAGAGTTGTCTTCACATTCCACACCTCCACCCCCCCAAAATACACACTCGGCAGGCTTGCATACTCCAATAACCCGCCCACATAGGGTCCAGACCCTTCCCTCCCACTCAAGACCTTAAAGGGGAAACACCCACCAACCCTGGAAAAAGGTCTGCAAAAAGCAATTCTTTTGAGAACAGAGGAATTTTGACTTAATTTTTCCTTTCTTATCCTATCCAAAAACATTCACATTAACAGCAAACAAATGAATTCATCCACAAATCTGCCTAATAAAGTAAATTGTTCACAAGTTTCTTTCCATATCTAGTCAAAAATTAGATCACCTTAACAGCATCCTGAGCATCCTATGTAATTTGGTTTGGGATAGGAGCACAGGAAATAAGTCTGCATCTTTGTTGCTTATTATATAATTGTGATCTGATGCCTATTATTTCATATTATTCATCATCATTTACTTGTTTGTATTTACTCGTTTTACTAAATAAATTGGGATATTTAGGTTGTTTGATTTCAAAAATCCTTGCATTTTCCTGAAGATAGATTTCCAGAATAGTTTTTCTGAGACATCAAAGGTAATGAACACTTTAATAATTTGATATGTAGCATTAAATAATTTTTCAAAAGGGTAACTGATTGTATTTGGTGTTATCAAGCATTATTTTTCTCAAATCCTTTTCCATCTTATTTTAATAATGATTGGTACTTTTTTTTTTAAGTGACCAAGAAGACTTACTTGACTTGGTGCTAAGTATGAGATAATTGTTAGCTCTACAGACTCTAGAAGTCCCCCATCTCACCACCCTCCCCCCCACCCAACAAGACCCCTATCCTCATTCCCACACCATGCACACATATTAGGGTAGAAGGAAAACAGCTTACCAAGAGAGTTCAGACAGATCAGCTGTTTTTTGGATTATTTCAAGAGACTAGTCACTACTCACCACCTAACCTCAGGTGAACTAGTCCTTACCTTTGACTTCACTATCTCCAAAGTCTTCCCTGCCCTGCCAAAACATCCCTTATTTCATTTTAACCTTAAAGCAACGTTCCAGGTTCAGTCTTCAAGTCTTCCTCCTTCATTCAGTACAATCCAGGAGCAGGGAATATTATGGTTTAGGGTTATTTCCTGCACTTGAAGGTCTCAGTTCTAGCATGGAGATATGCACGCAAGGCAATCACTATTTTGTGTGGAGAATGCAATTCATATTTTCTTTTATCTGTCACTTATTACGCTTATGACATAATAAGGTGGTCCTTCTGTGCGATCTCACATATTAGGACAATGTCTTCTCTTACTTAGCAGTTCCCAAACTTTTATGTTTATAAAAATCTCCCAGAGAGCTTATTTTAAAAAAGCAAATTTCAGAGGTTCACTCCTAGAGAGTGGGATGATGGTCCTTTAGTTCTTTAGTCAGTAATTGTGGTCCACAATTCAGCAGCATCACCACCCCCTGGATACTTGATAGAAATGCACAATCTGAGGTTTCAACTCTGAATGAGAAATTGCAACTTCCCCAAACACCAGATATTCACACCCACTTTAGAATTTGAGAGCCACAATGTAACATCATGCTTTTCAAACATAACTGAGACCCATATTAAGAAAAACACCTTATATTTGGTAGCCAGCATACAGCCACATATACATTTGAAGCAAAAATTTCAAACAATGCTTATTTACTCTTAAGTGAGATTCACATCAATATTTTCTATTCCATTTTATTCTTTTTATTCTTGGTATGGGGAGGCAAAGCAGAGGATGGCAGGGCAAGGACAGAAGAAAAAAAGCCTTGTGAATAGAAGAAGCTTCTGCAGTTTTAGAGGAGGGTGTCTTCCTCCAGCTGGGTAATAGAGACACCCTTCATTTATTCTGCTGCATTAGTCTTCAGGAGAAGGAAGTCCCTCAAGCAAGCACAGATGCTGCAGGAAAACCTGCAGGAGGCTGCTGGTTCTGGGAAAAAGGCCAGTCCTTCCACTAGGAAGTCCTCACCAAGTGAGGCAAAGGTGTGCACTCACCTTCAGATAGCCCAGGCACCTGCTTTCCCTGTTCTGAGAGGTGAAGGCTCACAGGAATATCCAAAAATTTCTCATAGCAGTCTCCATACCACACAAGGAGTTCTTGGTTCTGGTAGATGTCCTTGCAGCTTTCATAAAATATCTGCCCTTGACACTGCACTGCCACTAGGTTCTGTTCCTTAGGAAAACGGGCACAATTGACATAGGACATCCAGTTCCCAGAACTTCCTTTTCCATCTATAAAGTGGCTCAGATGACCATCTTCAAAGATCTAAATGAAATAAGACATTAAGTTTGGAATGTACATTTTTTGGATTCTCCTATAAATTTACTATTAAAAATGTATGGCCCAGATCTCACACTTGAGATCTGAATATAATATTATTATTCTTATTACACCTAAATAAATTAAAGATATCAGGTGATGATATTGATAGATTTTCCTTTTTCACTTTCTTAATTTCCAAATTTCTGTAGTGAGTATACGTTAATTTCAAAAGCAGAAGTAAAAGAAAGGAGGTTAATTCCACTAAGACACCCAGTTATCATGGGTGCAACCTAGTTATCATGCTTATTAATGGGGCTATTATCAATGCTTTCTCTGCTGCTGGCAATTCTACTGTCTTCAATGTTTTGTTATTATAAAAAAACCCTGTGATTACCAACTTCCACAGTCTGATTTTCAGGTTACTTTACTAAACTATCATCCCTAGAAGTAGAAATTCAGGGTCAATGCAGTTCTGCCTGCATGTCCCTTACATACAGTCAAGAGTATCCATTTTTAAAAATCGTTGGCTAATTTTATTGGCAAATGATAACATTTTAAAATTTGTTTTTATTTCCTTGAACATATTTTCAGCATCACTGTATTTAAATATAACACAATTAGTTCCTTAAATGTATATTCCATGGCTGATCTTCAGACTAAAATGACTTAAGTTACCACAAAATCCCTGGAACTCATGCAGAGGTGCTATTTCATGGCGTGAACACCTGCCTTTCCTTCCCTTTATATTGCAAAACAGCACAAGATAGCAGATTACAGTTACAACTGTCCTCTTCTCCCAGGCCAAGCCTCTCCCAGGGAGGTAGAAGCCAAGATTTCCCCCACCTGCCTTCTTCCCCACACTCAGTTAACCCAGCAGAAACACACTCACCTCCCACATCAGAGAATTGTCTCCATAGGTTTTGACTTCACTAGCGTTGACCACTTTGCCCTGAAAGGGCCCAAACCTGACTCCTTTGGCAATGAGTCTACTGCAGAACACACCAAAATGTGGGACTGCACCAAACTTCGTCTGCCTGAGGCAGAGACCTAGGGGAAACCCAAGGCAAGAAACCCAGTAAGAACCCTGACTGAAATAGTTTTTGAGGAAAGAAATACAAGGATCCCAGCCTACCTTCTGGGAGTTGAACAGAGTCTTTATCCAGAGTTTGAGGAAGAGAATCAGACCCTAGAAAAAGACAGGGGTAACATTTTATTTGTCATTTACAAGTATGACAAAATGCTTTTATGAAGCATTTTCCTCCATGCTTCCTAGAGGTAATCATTATCCCAAATTTGATTTATTCTTTATATTTTTCCTGCTCCTTTTACATATATAATTTCTCATTTGGGACCCCGAACGACTCTTTAGAGCTTAGGTAGTTAACCCCATTTTGCAAATTTAAGGAACTTAAGAGTCAGAGGTAATAATGATCCACTAAGGTCAAGGTAGATGACTAAGCTGAGATTCCAAGTAAGAACTGAATCAGATCCATGTACATCCTGATAGAATCTGAAACCAGCTGACACACCCATGGCAGGCAGCATTTCTCTCCAGACCCTCAGCTCTAGCTAAAACCTGCATTTCTCTCCAGACCTTCAGCTCTAGCTAAAACAAACCTTAGGAGTCTGCAGTTAAGTAATTAAAGCCTCCTCAGGCCCCTTTCTCTAATGGAAGTACATTCACTCTCACTCTCCCAGACATGTTAGTTAGTCTTAACTCCACCTACATGTGCCCCTTCCCCACTCCACTCCCATCTCTACTCCCATGCAACCCAACCTCTGGATGCTGTACGTAGACTGCCTTTACCGGAGCTGTCTGGAGGGACAGGGAGCCCGGAAATTGCATGGTGCAGACGAGTTGAGTGCTCCAGGCTGGGAATGACCCCGTACAAGACTAAGTGCAGGTCTTCCTGGGTGAAGTGGTAACGATGAGACAACTTTCCCTCTTGGTTCAGAAGTTTGGGGGCAGCTTCAGGCCGACTGCTGGGGGGGAATAACTGGGATAACTTCAGCCCTTCAGATAACAAGGACCCATTCACAGGGGGTGGCAGAAACAAAGTTTGAGGTCCACAATATTGGCCACTGTCGCTGCGGCCACCAGGGTGGCCCAAGTCTTCGTTGCCAGTGCCTGGATATTCGTGGCTGTTGTTGAGTAAGTGGGACACCTCTCTCGGGAGGTGCGGAATTGGGTACCAGGTAGGCAGCTTACTGTACCAGGATAGATCGTAGAGCTGCTCCCTCTGTAGGGCGTGGCTGGGGTTTAGCAAGGGGGGCGCCGTCGGGTAGGCGAAGGGGGGTATAGTCTGGGACGCAGACACTGCGGCCTCCAGCGGCGGGAAAGGTTGGAAATCTTCCTCGGTAGAGATTAGGGCGTTCGCGTAGTGGCCGTAGGGCGCGTAAGGCGTGTAATAAGCTGCGAAGTGGTGAGGGCCGCTTTGGAATCTCTCGGGCGGATAGAACACCTTGTCTTGGGGTTCGCTCTCAACCAGCGGCCGCAGGGCCATCCTGGGCTGCTGAGCGCGTCGGATCTGCATTAAAGCAAGAGCCACTGAGCGCGGGTGAGAGACGCGCCGCCAGCCGCCCTGACACTCCTTGCCTAGCCTCCGCCTCCCGAGCCAGTCTTAGGTCGAAAGAAACGGGGTAAACTTTCCAATTCGATCCCTCAAACTCTTTCTCACAAACAACAAAAGCAAAGACAACATCTCGTCCTCCAACGAAAATCTGCTGCAATCCCGCCCATCTCCAAATGCCGGGTAACGTCGGCTGTGCCTACCGTCTCCACACACACCTTGACCAGGCGTGACTGGCTTACAACCCACTCCACACCCAGCCCCAAGCCCGGCTCCTGCAAAACCTATTTCAAGTTCCGTCTCCCGCCCTCTTCTCCGTCCAACAAAACTCTTACAGGGTGGATCCGGGTTGCTGGGTCCTCCCTTTCCCCCGGCTGGGGCCGAAAGCCGAGCGCAAGACCCGCCGCTCTGAGCTTAGGGGCAGGCAGCAGCTCCCGGCGCCCCAACCGCGAGGGAAGGGACCCCGGTGTCCGCGCAGAAGACACAGGCCCCGAGCCCGGAACAGGTGTTGGCAGGCCAAGCGGCTGCGACCCCCGCGGTCCGGGCTGCCAAGGGCTGGGGCAGGGGCGAGGGGCTCCACCCTCGTCTCCCTCGAAGTACCTCAGCCAGCGACGGGCTGTCCCGCGCAGGCCGCGCCCGCAACATCCCCGAGTGCCCTCTGGAAATTCCAGTCATCTCACCTGGGAGTTAGGGGCCTGGGGTTGCCTCTCAGGAGCCGACAAGGACCAGCGTCAAACCAGGTGGGAGAGGAGGCTCGGCGATCGGTCGCCCCCGCTCCCCTCGCCCTGCGCGGCCGCCCCGCTGCTGTCGCCCCTGCCCCAAAGGACGGCGTTTGAAAGTCCACAAGTTCACCAAGGCTGAGCAATGAAGCCTTTTCAGGGCCGGCGGGTCTTGAGGGCAAGATCAATGAGCCCAATAAGAACTAAGCAGGGTCGTGACTCAGAAATTAAAGAACAAGGGGTCAGGAGACGAGGTCAGCCACTACGAAGACATCTGCCATTCTCCCGAGCTCGCAAGACGCTCTGCTCCTGCCCTTTCCACACCCCCGGGAATCTGCAACTTGGGCTTAAAAGTCACTTAAGGAACAAAAGTCCCTAGAGGGCAAAATGACCAACTACGACTGCTGCGGGCGCGCCCCAACAGCGGAGGCAGACGACGGCCCCGGGGCACGCAGCCCGGCACCCACCTTCCTGAGCGCCGCCGCCGAGCAGCAGCCTCCGGGACCCTGAGGGGCGACACGGGCTCCAACCGGTAGGCTTCGGGCGAACCCGGAGGGCCGAGACGGGTTTAAGAGGGCGGCGGGGGGCGGGGCCGCGGGGTTTAGAGAGAGCGAGGGTGGGGAAGGGACGCGGCCCGAGGAGGTCCCCGGCCAGTCTCCTCCCCGCCCACCGCAGCCAATGGCCGGAGTTCGACGCGCCTGCAGTCCCCAGGGGGTCGCACACTCAACTCCCTTTTTCTAGGCCTCCCGGGGTCCCAGGGCCGAGAGCTAGCCGCTCGCGTTCTGTGGCGGGCACCCGACTACCCCGGGCTCGCGGGTTGGAGGAGCAGACGGTGTCCCGGGGTCTCCGCAGGAGCCCACCTGCGCGCTCTCTGACCGACCCCGCGCGCGGAAAGCCGGACTCGCGGCCCGGCGTCTTGCCCCCGCCGATCGGCTTCGAGTTCCCAAGAGCCGAGCCCCAAGGCGGCATCTACCCCCAAGGACCGAGTGGGCGTTTGACCCTGATACCTCGTGGGGAGCCGGGACGCGGCGCGGGTGCCCGCACCTTGACGTCTCGGGTTCTGCTCCCCTGACGCTGCCGAGGTTTCGGGTGGCGGTTTAGCTTTCTCGGAATTGTACTTCTTAAGCGGCTTTCAGTGTTCCAGGGCCCCCACCCCTGTGCCGCCCAGACTGTCCCTTCCCCCGGGGAAGGCTCGTGACCTCGAACGAGCGAAACTGAAAAGCGAGGTCCAGACCCTCACCGAGTGTTCAAAGGCCGCATTTTTATTCTCTCCGCCGGCCATTGAAGGAAAGAAAGGAGTACTTAGCGTCCATTCACATTCACACACAGAAGCTTCGAGGGTGGGGGAAACACCTGCAAAGCCTGGTGACCTTGGTCGGCTTCTTCGCCCCTCTGGCCTGTTTCCTCCCCGCAAAATGGGGCGAACTACGTGCCTCTAGGCGCCGCCGCGAGGGTTGAAGGAAGCGGCTAAGCCCTCAGCGGGGTGGCCTTGGCTCGGTTACTAAACGTGGAGGGAAGGAAGATGCGATCGTCCGGCGAAGAAACGCCGCCCGAGGACCTAAAGTTGGCGGAGAGAGGCTGGGGCCGAGCGTGGCTTTCTCCGCGAACGCCCCGACCTTCGGAAGTAGCTGCGCGGGCGGGCCCCCTCGGGCAGCCCAGCGCGTCCTTGCAGCCTCGGCTGCGGCGGGGCAGTGCGGGACTCCGCGGCCTTAGAGGGCGCTGGCGGTGCGCGCCCCGCCGCCCACCGCGCCGTCAACGGCGCGCCTGTGCGGGACCAGCCAGCCAGCTCTAGGTGCGGGTTGTGCCTTCCGCTTGGGCCACGTCCACTTGGGTTTCCCAGGCTTGACTAGGATCTGCGACGAGAGGGGGTGCGTCATATTCTTAACCCCGATGGGATGACAGACAGGCTCAAGTTTTCTTCTCTCCTTGTTCGCTACCTCTACCCCTGTACTTCAGCTCTTAGCTAATAAGTTGAAAAAGCGAAGGGTACAAGTCAAATCTTGTCCCGAGGACTAGCACCTATGCGAAGGATCGCGTACTTGGAAAAGCAGAATAAGTTCTCCTGCCATATTCCTTCCGAAGGCATGCGCAACCCAAGACTCTTGCGACCCACAGCCATTTACTCTTCCTCCCTGGCCTCTTCCGAGAAAGATTTAACCGACGCTTGTGTTATCCGTGGATGTCAGCTCTTCAGGAGGCCCTTTTTTTGAAGTACAGGCACTCCCTGATTGTAGCTTTATTTAAGCAGAAGCAGCATGAACCTTTTTTTAAGCCTTGTTCTACAAGGAATCGACAGTTTAAAACATTTAAAAATCTATTTTAGTTATGAACTTGACTGTTTAAATAATTTAGAAAATTTGATAAAATAGAAGTGGAAGCCCCTGCTCCCCATATATCTACTCTCCATAGCCGATACTGATGAACAATTTGGCTTATTCCTTACCCACATTTAAAATATATATATTAAAGATTTATTTTTATTTATTTATGCATACAAGAACTGGGGTGTAGGCCAGAGGTGCTGGGGGTGGGTGAGTGGGGAACCGCAGGGGTGAGAATATTCACCAAAGACAGAGTGGGTATCTACTGAAATATACTGCTGAGGGGAGCAGCAGGTGAGATAGGAGAGGTCTACTGCACCAAAAACGTATTTTTAAATTGCATTTATATCTATAAAATTTTTTAACACGAGAGATTATACTTTTATGCAAAGTTTACAATTAATTTTCAAGACTGCATAGTATAGAAATTCATTTTATGGCTGTATCTTTACTTTTTCAGCCTCCTCTTTAAAAACATTTAAGTTGTTGTCAGTTTTTCAAACTTCAAACAACTACGGGGCACATTGGTTTATGGATATTATTGTGCCTGTAGAGTAAATGCTAAGGTATGAAATTGCAGGAGCCACAGACATCAACACTATTTTGATAGGCACTTTAAGCCCTATGAATTTACACTTCCACCAACAATGAGTGCAAGAGCCGGCTTTTCCACAGCTTCACCCAATACTGCATATTAGCAATTCTTTAAAGCTGCCTGTCTTCAGCTTTAAAGGATTGTGAAATGTGGTATCGTATTCTAATTTAGCCAACAGGTTTCCTGACCACCTAACTCTTCATATGTTGGGCACTAAGCCAGGTACTGGGAATACAATCATGAGCAAAGCAGCTCTGGTCCCCACTAAGAGCCTTATGAGGGAGATACACATTTGTGTGATTGCTTGATGAATGTGTTAACTATGAATTGTGATAACAGTGAAGAAAATATACTTTAAAGTAGCAATCAAAGGGAGCATGTCTTGACTCAGGCTGGGAGGACAAGGAGTTTTCCTGAGCTTTCAGGTTTGAAATTCTGTGTAAGTTAAGTAGATGATGAGAGCAAATGGAATTCCAGGTCTTCCAGGTCAAAGGAACAATTAGTGCCAAGGCCCTGAGGCCCAAAAGGTGTATGGCTGAAGGTAGAAATGAAGGATGCCCTTGTACAGGGTATCCCTGTAGTCCAAATAGGGAGTTTGGAGAATCGTCAGAAGTCAGATCTTGCACAAAACATTTGTAAAGGTATAAGTATTCTTCCAAGCTTCTTTGTAAGTCTTTATTGAAGGAGTAACCAGAAGTCTTTGAAAGGACTAAGAAGCTACTGGGGCTGTCAGTATACATTATCCCTAAATAATTTCAAGATGCATATCATTAAAGTTCAACATTGTTTATGGTTTGTTTTTTAAGGTAAATCATATATTTGAGGAAATGCACAAATCTTAAGTGTACTGTGAGTTTTCACAGCAGCATAAATCAGTGTATCCCCACTCCCTATCAAACTATAGAACCTATCATCCTAGAAAGTCCTTGAGCCCTTTCCCAGGTAGGCCCTGTACCCAGCCACTCCAAAGATAATTGCTATTCCCTCCTCACAATTAAGTTTCGCCTATTCTCTAGCTTCATATAAGTAAAATCATGTTTAAGATGTTGTCATACCTTTAACTCTTTGACCCTGAGAAGTTTTGATGCACACTGGAAAAAAAGCATAGAGCAACTAGAAAACATTCATTCCTCACTGCAGAAGATAATTATGTGAAGCTCATTTGGAAGAGTTCAAATGGACCTTAAGTGGTGTCTCAACCATTTTTTTTTAAAAAGATTTATTTATTTATGCATACAAGAGCTGGGGTACAGGCCAGAGTCCAGGAAGCTGAGAGGATTCACCAGAGACAGAGTGAGGAGCAGAACAGGGAGATTAACTGAAACACACTGCTGAGGAGAGCAGCGGGCGAGGCAGGAGAGGTCTGCTGCGCCATGTGGGTCCCCTCCCTGGTCGGCAGCAGGGATCGAACTTGTGCTGCAGTGGCTGTGGTTTGCTTCACAGTGCGTTGCTTAACCCACTGCGCCACCAGGGAGGCCCTCAATCATTTTTAGTGGTTTGCTTTTAACAGGAGGATATCAATGTTGAGCCACCCTTAGCAGGAGCTGAGTTTAACATGACAGCCAGTGTATCTTTTCTATGGTGGTTGCTCTCACCTGTGATCTAAGCAAGTTCCCGCTATGAGAGGCTCTGGTCCTTCCAAAAGTTGTCCAGAGACGACTAGAAAGTATATTATGCAATTTTCATCCAAGTCTACCTCAGTACTTCTTTGATCTACTTTCAGCATTTATAATGGCCTCTTCGAATCCCTCTAAAGTTGGGTTTTTGTTTTGGCTGTTTGTATTCCTAATGGAATAGTACTCTTGTAAGGGTCTGCTTGGGGGTCAGTGTTTGGACAAGACATTTCTCTTAGTGACTATATCACCCTCTGCACTACTTATTTCCTTGGCAATATTAGACCTTAATAGAAAGGAGACAGCATCAGGATGTGTCTGATTTGTGCATTTGTACCCAAATTAGCTACAAATAGCCTCAATAATTCCTTTTCAAAGAAAGTCTTTCTAGGAAAAGTTAATCTAGTAATTTCATTCTCATATTAAAATCTCTATCTTCATTAAGTTTAAGTTGGAAAGACATTATATGGGAAGAGCATAAAGACCAAGAATGATAGCAGTTGGGGCCCTCCCTGGTGGCCTAGGGGTTAAATCTCAGCTCTTTCACCATGAAGGCCCTCCTGGAAAGGTCTGAGTTTTATCCCTGGCCAGGAAACTGACCCACACGCACAGCAGACCTCTCCTGTCTCGCCCGCTGCTCCCCTCAGCAGTGTATTTCAGTCAATCTGCCTGTTCTGTTCCCCTCTCTGTCTCTGGTGAATCCTCTCAACCCCCCTCCACACCCCAATTTTTCTATGCAAAAGTAAATAAAGTCTTTAAAATATGATAGCATTTGGGACATAGCAGATGTCTGAGAGCATTGAAGATCATCACCACTGCAGTTTTCACTGACTCCAAGGGAGAGGGATGAATTTATTGACAGTTATTTTTGAAAGGTAAGAACCTACAACATTAGGAAAACAACAGGATAGCCTGAACAGTTCATGATAATGCTTACGAGTTATAAGGGATGTATGAAGTTGGCTGTTACTTTCTCCCTTAGGGCCTTCTCATTTTCTATAGATTTGTCTTTACCAAAAGTGGGAGAGTTAGCTTTCCCACATCAGTTATGTTCATAACAACAGCAAGTATCCTTTTAGATCATTATTTGTTGGAAGGCATGAAGAACATACAGTTGTTTAATTTTAAAAGCCATTAACTTATTTAGTTTTTTTTTTTTAATTTATTTTTACTTATTTATGCATACAAAGAACTGGGGTGTAAGCCAGAGGTGTGTGAGGTGAGAGGATTCACCAGAGACAGAATGGGTAGCAGAACAGGCAGATTCACTGAAATACACTGATGAGGGGAGCAGCAGGCAAAACAGAAGAGGTCTACTGTGTCCTATGTGGGTTCGCTCCCTGGCCAAGGATATAACTCATGCCGAAGTGGCTGGTGATAGCTTGATAGTGCAGAGACTTTAACCCGTGAGCCACCAGGGAGACCCAGAACACTGACATTTTTTTTTTTTTTTAAATTTGGTTTTTTATTATGCAAGCACTGGGTAGAGGCCAGAAGTGCGGGGTGTGGGGGGTGGGGGTGAGAGGATCCACCAGAGACAGAGCGGGGAGCAGAACAGGCAGGCAGATGGACTGAAATACACTGCTGAGGGGAGCAGCGGGCACAGCAGGAGAGGTCTGCTGCTCCATGTGGGTCACCTCCCTGGTCAGCAGCAGGGATCGAACTTGTGCTGTAGTGGTTGCAGTTTGCTTCATAGTGCATTGCTTAACCCACTGCACCACTAGGGCGGGCCTGAACACTGACATCTTAATAGTGGAGAACAATTAGCCCTAAATTAAAGGTTAGTGTGAACTTGCCCTAACAAAACTTAAAAGCAAGTATCAAGTTTATCTTAAATCACTTGACTACTTGCCATAATAAATTTGAACATTTTTGATGGAATACAACAGAATTTAGCAGTTAACATAAAATTCACAATATTTGTCATCCAGTTAGAAAATTAATCGGCATGCAGTGACCTATAACCCATAGAAATCAATCCAGAGAATCAGACTCTGAAATGATAGTAATGATAGGATTAGCAGATAAATATGTTAAAAGCAGCCATTATAAATGTGCTAGATCCATTAAAGAAGGTAATGGAAAACATGAATATTAGGGGGAGAAAAATGAGAGATATGAAAAAGACAAGGGGTTTTTCTAAATATAAACAATACACTCTGAAATTAAAAAATAGTACACTGGCTAATATTAACACCTTGTTGGACATTGCAGTAAAATGGAATAAAACAATTTTCAAAATGAAGCTAAATAAAGAAAAAGACTGAAAAAAATGAATAGAGTATCAGTGAGTTGACGTATATGAATAACTGGAGTCCCAAAAAACCATTTAAGTCACATAATCATTGAATTGCTTAAAAATAGGAATAAAAGGAATCTGGAAAGATAGTGGAAGAGTAAAGTGACTGAGCTGGCCTCTTTTACATATTCACAAAGAAAGTATAACAAAATAGTCAACAGCCCCCAAAAAATAAAAAGATGCCTACCACACATTGAGAGTAATGGTGCCACGGAAAGAAGCAGGAAAAATTATAATTAAACCATATACACAGGGCAGTGCTGTCCATGAGGGGGAAGGGCAGCTGCTTTTCAGTGGTCCTCTGTGGTTATTAACTCAGGGGCTTATGCCTTCATCAGAAACTTTGGATACTAGGCATTGCACTGAAGAAGAGGATAGACAGAGTTGGTGCCATTATAGAGGGTGAACCACTGGCGAACTACTGTAAAGTGCAGAGTGATGAGGAACCTGCATCTCCCAAATTAGAACAGTCTGAGCCTGAACTGACAAGGTTATGTGTATCTCCTCATAGATGAGGCTACTATTTGCAGCCGAAGCTGTGATACGTGAAATATCTGCCTTATCCCCACCCAGGGTGAAAACAGAGACAACAAATAAAAGCTTTCACTATCCGGAGCTTAAGCACCTGGATCTAAAGAGCAGGAGCAAGCATCCCAGGGTAAGCCTTCATACTTGAAAAGCAAAGAGAACAATTTTGTTGTGTTGTGACTCTGTCTCAGTCATTGTCCTCTCTCACGCTGTACTGAGTGTTCAACAATTGCCTAGGGGTTCAGGCTGGTATGAAGCAAATCAGGACATTTTGGCTAAGGACTGGCCTAAGGGAGAGGATCACAACTAGGGTATCTGCAGCACTGTGGGAGCTTGAATTCCTGATGCTCACTAAAGGTGACCTTTAGTGCCTACTGCCCTGGTTCCTTACTACCCCTTAGTGACACCAGTGCCCGAGCCATCTGAACAAGTGCAAAAGCAGCAGTATGTGAAAAAATAGACACCTAAAGATTCTGGGTAAAACATCAGGATTATTCTAAGCTTCTTGTATTAGGAGTATAGAGTTAATTTATTAAAAGAAAAGGAAACCAGGCCTCCCTGGTGGCGCAGTGGGTTAAGCAATGCACTATGAAGCAAACCGCAACCACTGCAGCACGAGTTCGATCCCTGCCGCCAGCCAGGGAGGGGACCCACATGGCGCAGCAGACCTCTCCTGCCTCGCCCGCTGCTGCCCTTGGCAGTGTGTTTCAGTCAGTCTGCCTATTCTGCTCCCCACTCTGTCTGGTGAATCCTCTCACCTCCTGCAACTCTGGCCTGTACCCCAGCTCTTGTATGCATAAATAAATAAATCTTTAAAAAAAAAAAAGGAAACCTATTACAAACCATAAAAACTGAAAAAGAAGAGGTAGAAAAACATATTACAAATCCTGGGACAAAAATTTCCAAGAGAATTCTTAATCCAGCAGAACGGTGGACTATACCTGAAGGGGAGTTTAAGGTAACAGTTATAACCATGCTTGCTGAATTAAGAAAGACAATGAGGCCTTCCTGGTGATTCAAGGGGTTGAGCACAGCACTGTGGAGCTTCCACAGCCACTGCACTGCAAGTTCGATCCCCAGCCAGGTAGAGCGCTCACATGGTGCAGCAGAACTCTCTTGCCTTGCCCGCTGCTTCCCTCAGCAGTATATTTCATTAGATTTGCCTGTTCTTCTCCCTGCTTTGTTTCTAGTGAACCCTCTCACTGCCCCACCCTCTAGCTCTTGTATGCATAATTTTTTTTTTTTAAAGAAAGACAATGGGTGGTGTGAAACAAAAATACAATAAAGCCTGAGAAAATATACTACCATAACTGAATTTTAAAATAGTATAACTGAATTTAAAAGTACAATAGAGTGTCTCAATAGTAGACAAAACATATGTAATGCAAAGAATTTGTGAGCTTTAGAGCAAAGAACACACAAACTGAAAAACAAAGGAAAAAAAAGAATTTAAAAAATGAAAACAGAATAAAATTCTTTGGGATAACCTGAAGAGAAAAACATCTCCCAGAAGGAGAAGAGAAAGGAATAAGAATTTATTTATTTAAAAGGGAAACTCGCTTATTTTTATTTATTTTTTTATACATACAAGAGCAGGGGTACAGGTCAGAGTCGTGGGAGGTGAGAGGATTAACCAGAGACAGAGTGGGGAGCAGAACAGGCAGATTGACTGAAATACACTGCTAAGGGGAGCAGCAGGCAAGGCAGGAAAGGTCTGCTGTGCCATGTGGGTCCTCTCCCTGGTGGGGGATCGAACTCGCATTGCTGTGCTGCTGATGCTTCACAGTGTGGTGCTCAACCCGCTGTGCCACCAGGAAGGCCCAGAAATAGAAATTTATTTAAAGAAATAATTGCTGAGAACCATTTCAATCTGGGAAATGAACCAGACATCCTTACCCAAGATGCCCAAAGAGTTCCAAATAAAATAATAGCAGACTGACACATTCCAATAAAATTGCTGAAAACCAATGACAAGGATAGAATATAAAAAGCATTGAGAGAAAGAACAACCTATAAGGGAACACTAATTATAATGTCCACAGATGTTCCCAGTAGACATGCTATAGGAAAGAAGAGAATGGCAAAGTACTCATAGACAGATTTCCAGCCTAGAATATTTTATACTACAAGATTATTATTTAAGATAGAATACAGGGAAAAGAGCATCACTGAAAAGCAAATCATAAAAATTTATGAACTCCAAACCACACATGAAAAAACAGTAAAGGTGCTCTTATATAACAACAACAAACAGTAGAGATGACAGATACCAAATTACACAGCATTAAGGAAAGAGTAAATATGTAGGTGGCCATCAGAACAAGTTTGAGATCACATCATTCAATGAGCCATAAAATAGTCTATCATATACTAATTTCAGTAGAACCTTCAAAAAAGAAAAATCACATAAGTTAACACATGAGACATGGAAATGGAACCAAACAAAACAGAAAAAGGAGATGTCAAAAGTAAATCTCTCTCTCTCTCTATATATATATATGTATATAAACACAAAACAAGTTTAACAAATAATGAAATGTCAATAAGCACTTATGTCTTGATAATCACCTTAATTGTAAATTAAGGTGAATTCATCATTTAAAAGGTATAGAGTGACTGAATGAATTTCAAAACAAAGCCCAACTTTCTTTCAATCATTCACTAGAAACTCATCATTTTTTACTTTTTAAAAATATTTTATTTATTTATTTATGTATGCAAGAGCTGGGGTATAGGCCACAGGTGCCAGGGGATGAGAGGATTCACCAGAGATAGAGTGGGGAACAGAACAGGCAGATTTATTGAAATACACTGCTGAGGGGAGCAGGGTGGGAGAAAGGAGAGGTCTCCTGCACCTGTGGATTAGTTCCCAGGCTGGGAATTGAACTCAGGCCACAGTGGCTAGCGATAGTTTGATGCACTGAGACTTTATTTAATCCTTGTGCCAACAGGGAGGCCCTATTAACCAACAAAGACAAGCCATAGGCTTAAGAGTTAAAGGTTAGAAGACAATCCTATAAACAACCAGAAACAACTATACTTATATCAGATAAAATAGATTTCCAATTAAAAAAGGTGGTAAGAGTGCCTCCCTGGTAGTCTAGGGGCTTAAGTTTCAGTGCTATCACCACTATGACCTGGGTTTGATCCCCAATCCGAGAACTAATCTACATGTCACAGCAGACCTCTCTTGTCTTGCCTGCTGCACCCCTCAGCAGAATATTTTAGTAGATCGGCCTTTCTGCTCCCCACTCTGTCTCTGGCGAATCCTCTCACTCCTACAACAACCCCCTGCACCTCTGGCCTGCACACCAGTTCTTGTTTGCATAAATAAATAAATCTTTAAAAAAAAGAATCAAATACTAAGAATTAGCCAAGGAGGTGAGGACGTACATGATGAAAACTGTAAGACATCATTAAAGGATTAAATGATGACATAGGAGACAGAAAAATATTCCATGCTTATGGATTGGGAGAATTAACGTAGTCAATATGACTATTCTTCCAAAAATAATTTAACACAATTCCCCAAAAAAATGTGAACAATAGTCTGTGAAGAAATTTTATTAAAAAATTAAAATTAAAGGACACAAATAGCAAAAGAAATCCTGAGAAAAAGGAGAGAAATGGAGACATCATGTTATCTGATTTAAAACTGCCCCATAAGGCAACAGTAATTAAAACAATATGCTATTGCATAAAGTTAGACACACGGATAAGTGGAATAGAATTGAAACTTGAGAAATATATTCATGTATATATCAATACTTAATTCATGATAAAGAATGGTTCTGGGAAAACTGGGCTAATACCTGTAAAAGAATGAATTTAACTATAACTAAACATTCTATAACTTCATGCACAAAAATAAATTCAAAATGGATTAAAGACTTAGAGATAAGAACTGCAACAATAAAAGATACAGATGAAATCACTGGCAATATGTTTTATGACATCAATGGTATAGATGTTTTTGGAGACTCAATCTCTATGCAAGGGCAATAAAAGCAAAGAAAGCAACTACAGTTTCCTCAAATTAAAAAGGGAAAGAAAATAAAAGTAGGTTAAAAAGCTATCCTACTGAATGGGAGAAACTACACATTACACATCTGAAAAGGCATCAATATCTAAGATAGATAAAAAAATATGTTCAATTTAAGAATAAAAAGCAAACAATCCAATTAATAAATGAGCAACAGTTCTGAACAGACAAGACACCAAAGAGGATATTCAGAAGGTCAACAGATATATGGAAAGATTTTCATCATCACCTTTTTTTTTTAAAAGATTTTATTTATGCATACAAGAGCTGGGGTACAGGACAAAGGTGCAGGGGGTGAGAGGATTCACCAGAGACAGAGCTGGGAGCAGAACAGGCAGATCAGTTAAAATACACTGCTGAGGGGAGCAGCGGGCAAGGCAGGAGAGGTCTGCTGTGCCATGTGGGTTCCTTCCCCGGAGGGGTATCAAACTTGCACTGCAGTGGTTGCGGGAGCCTCACAGAGTGGAGCACACCTAACCCTAACCCAACTCGTTGTGCCACCAGGAAGGCCCCACTTTTTTTATGCATACAAGAACTGGGATACAGGGCAAAGGTTTGGGGAGTGAGAGGACTCACCAAAGACAGAGTGGGGAGCAGAAAAGACAGATTAACTGAAATACACTGCTGAGGAGAGCAGTGGTTGTGACAAGAGTAGTCTACTGCACCATTTGGGTCACCTCTCTGGTGGGGGATCAAAGTTTTGCTGCAGTAGCTGCAGATAGCTTCATAGTGTGGTGCTTAACTCCTTGCACCACTAGGGAGGCTCAAGGATGTCTTTATTTTATCTATTTATTTTTTAAAAAAGATTTATTTACTTAGGCATAACAAGAGCTGGGGGTACAGGACAGAGGTATGGGGAGGTGAGAGGATTCACCAGAGATAGAGAGCAGAAGAGGCAGATCCACTTGAATACACTGCTGAGGAGAGGCAGGAGAGGTCTGCTGCACCATGTGGGTCCCCTCCCTGGTCAGGTATTGAAATCACGCTGCTGTGCCGCAATGCTTTATAGTGCAGCGTGCAACCCACTGAGCCACCAGGGAGGCCCTCAAGGATGTCTTTAAAATACTGAAAGAAAAACTGGCAGCATGACTTCAATGACCAGCAAAAATATTTTTCAAAAATATAGGTGAAATTTCTTTTCATACCTACAAAGCAAACATACTTCATAACAGTAGTCCTATACTCCAAGAAATGTGAAAGGAAGCTCTTGAGGCAAGAGGGAAACATGGTAGATTTATACATAAGCATATCAATAAGTATATATAGTGGAGAGACCCCAGTTATGAAGCAAATATTATTATACTGGATTTAAAAAAAAATCACAAAATCTAACTGTGGATTGTCTATAAGAACTCCCCTAGTTAAGGACTGAAAGTTCTGAGACTTCATCCTACTCAGCATGCCACCAAGTTAGCCCACAACAGTTTTATGGTTATTGGTCAAAGACAACATAATCCTGGCTTATGAGTTTATTACTCATAGCAATAATCAGAATATCACCTTTTTGGTACCAGTTGGTCAAGTTCCAATTCTATAGCAAGGCAAAAAGGGTCAGAAGACTCCAGTGCACAAGTGGGACTTGGAATCTTTTATAATGGACAGTAATGTCCTTTGCTCTGTCTTCCAAGACAACTTGTTCTTTATTCTGGAGGGAGACAGTTATATAGATAGGTTAGGTGTCATTCAAATGTACTTGAAAACCTAATCCAGAGCAGTTGACAGTCTGTTTTGCTTGCAAGAGAAACGGAGAGGTCAATGGAGAATTGTCTCCCAGCACCTACTTTTCTGCAGCCTACTGCTTCAAAGGTGCTTGTGATGTCTTCTCTGGTCTCCAGAGAGGGAATGAGTGATTGAAAGAAAGAGGAAGACCAAATACTTGCTTAGATACTATCTTTCCAGAATCTAATGATTTTTTTTTTTAAAATGGCACTTAGAAAGTTTGCAACTTTTCCTGTGAGGTGGATAAGGAAAAATAAATGTCTGTTTTTATAATTTATGTATTTCATCTAATTTCTTCTTGCTTTATTATTTTTTGTTAGTGACCTGTTCTCCTCAGTGCTTACATTTTCTTTCATCTTTTTTCAAATATCTTTGTATTTTAAAATTTTTTTATTTATTTTCTTTTTCCACTTTAATTTATATATATTTGACATCAATTGTAATCCCCATGTATTCCTCATCACCATATCACCAGTGCACCATCACCTCAGTCCTCCGTGCTCCCATCTGCCCTCAAGCCTCCCCCTCCTCCCTCCCCATCAAGTATCCCCAATTTGTCCTTGTCTTTTCATTTTTGGTTTTTGTGTCTTTATTGTTGTTATTATTATTATTGCTGTTCTTATTCCTTTCCTTGATCCTTATTTGGTTCCCTTATATTCCTCCTAGGGGAGAAACCATCTGTATTTTTCTTTTGCCTTCTGACTTACTTTGCTGAGCATAATCCCTTCCAGCTCCATCCATGTTCCCATGAATGAGTCTAGTTTTTCATTTCTGATTGCTGAGTTGTATTCCATCGTGTATATGTACCACAGCTTCCCGATCCACTCATCT
>JAGFMF010011568.1:1695109-1711936 GCA_019455555.1 Galemys pyrenaicus
CCTCCCTGGCCGGCGGCAGGGATCGAACTCATGCTGCAGTGGCTGCGGTTTGCTTCATAGTGCGTTGCTTAACCCACTGCGCCACCAGGGAGGCCCTGATAATTCATTTTTAACTCATTTTAATATCCAATTTCTACTTCCCTTCCCATGTCTTATTTTCTTTTAACGTCACACTTTATTTACTTTCCTTTTTTGTATATCCCTTAACTAATTTGTTTTACTTAAAATTACTACTTTTCTCTCCATCTATATGCTAACCTTCTGAGTGGATTTTTAAAAGTATTTTATCTTGTTTTAACTTGTTGCTATTTATTTTCTCTTCAATTTAAAGAAAACCCTTTACTATTTTTTGCAGAACTGGTTTAGTGTTTATAAACATAAACTTAGTCTAGTGTGTAATCTCCTTTCTGGTAGGTATTATGAGCTAGAGTGAGGCCAAGGATGAGTGGGAACATCTTGTCCAGACTGTTCTACCTTCCCTAAGAGCTGCCCAGCTTCAGACTTCAGGGATGGGCCAGTGGGTAGGGACTGGTAAGTCCTGTGTCAGGCCTTTGAGCAGTGCCTACTGAATGTGCCTACAGAGACATCAGGCAATTATGGGGTTGTGTGTGTGGCTGGAGGGGGCTCAACTACCACTGACATGGTAATCTGTGCCTTATTTTGTGTTCAGCTTGCATTCATTATGGGAAAGGGGGGTGACATGTAGGGAGTCCCTTGGCTCTAGCAAGCTAGAGTGTGCTAAAATGACATCCTCTAGCTCTGCTCCTGAATGCTAAGTTGAAATTGCAAAAATGGTGCCCACCAGTGCCACTGACCCTGTAAAAATTTCCAACAGACCTTGCTCCTTGGCAGACACTTTAACATTAGCTATCAAGTCTCCTTCATGCATCATTTAGGTGCTTTTCAAATTATTACCCTCATGCTGGATCCTGGAATGAGTGAGTGGGCTTGCTTGTCCTTTCAGAGAGGACTCTCCAGTCTGTACCACCTCCTGAGTCTTGGTTGTAAGCCCCACTGATTTTTCAAGCTAGATATTTTGAGGGAGGAGAATCTGTCTCTCTGGGTCAGGTCCCAAGGATGAGGTGTATGTTGTGGGACACAAAGTCCTCACTCCTCAGGAAGAAACCTGTGTTTGTGGATCCCTCCCAGTATGGTTTCCATGTCAGCGGTGGGAAGTCCGCATCTCTCCTGCCTGAATTGGTGTGGGTTTGTTGTTTCATGTCATGGAATAGCTGTTCAATACATTCTCAGGTCTTTTTCAGAGAGAACTGTGCCATATTTTGCTGTCTATTTGGTGTGTCCTTGGGAAAAGGGGAGCACAGGAACTTCCAAGTTACTGTCTTAAACTGCCTCCCAAGGATTGGGTTTTAACATGAATTTTAGGGAGACACAAACATTCTGGAAAAGTTTAGGGTGCTGGTAAAAGAAGATAAACAGAGGCTGACTCCCCTCCCCCATCAATACCATAAATTCTGACTACAGTACAGAGCCCTAAAGGGAGTCATTGTTTCTGTAGGCACAGGATGCCAGAGAACCCCAAAGGTGTAGATAAGCTCAGGGTCAGAATCTGAACTGCATGGTCAGTTACTCAGATTGAAACTTTTATTATTGTAAGAGAACAAATAGGTTTAGTGTGAGTGGTCTCCTGTTCTCTACTGGCATTTTCTCTCCTGCCTGGCTGCCACCAGGCTTTCAAGACTCAGGACCATGTGCAGTTTCTACCTTGCTCACCAGTTACTCACTGCTCATTTCCTGTGCCCACTGTGCTGTGGGTGTGGGCATGGAGGGGCTGGGATTTGTCTGCTCCACGCTGTTAGTTCCTGTAACACTAGACACACTTCTTAACTATAAACACACACGTATATCTATGCACATATAAGACGCTAGAGCAGTTTAAAAAGTTAAGGTCCAGAGAAACGCTTACTTTCTAGGTAGCATCATTTGCAATGTCTATACTTTCTTTAAATTCCTCTTGGATGTTCAAACCAAACATAGACTATTAAAAGAACTCCTTTCTGTGAGAAACCACACGCAAGATGTTAGTTAGCCTGAGAGTGGGTGCTGGGATATCTTTTTGGGAAAAGGTAAGTAGACAGTTAAAATCATGTGAGAATAAGTGGCCAGCTTTATCAACGAAAATAAATCAAATAGTGAAAAGCAGACTTGGTGACATGCTGCGATCTGAGCGCACTCTCTTGGAGCAGGTGAGTGAGCTGTACACCCTCTCCTGGCAGCTGGCCCACGGTTAACTTAGGGTTTGGGGCCCTCCAGTGGGAGAAGCATTACACTTTCCCTACACAAGGAATTTCTCGCTGTAAACTCATTGTCATTATAGGATATTTATAAAGATTAAAATAGAATTGAAAAAGTAACCTACAATTTAATTTTCTCTTTTAACATGTCTATCACATTAGAAGAGATTAAGAAAAATTATCTTAATTTAAACTGGTCAAAGTATTCTTATGCTGTTGATAGTGATATAACTTAGATTGTTTCCCCAAAAAGAAATTTGGCAGTTTGTTTGAGCAGCCATTTTATTTTATTTTATTGTTTTGGTCCTATTTCAGAGCCTTATCCCTAAGGCAAATAATCTGAAATAATGAAATCTGTAAGTACAAAATTATTTTGGCATTACTTATATTATCAAAAAATTGGAGATGACAAGTCAGTGAGATATTATGAAGGATATTAACCTTATAGACACTCATTTTTCTTTACTAACTTGAGAAAATACTTAAAATAAGAAATGTAGGACACAGAAATTTAATGCATTATAAACTTATTTTCTTTTTGAAATTCTTCTGAATACTAGAAGATATACATCCCAAAACAACTCAAGCCTGTTAGACTTGACTCAAGCCTGTTAGAAGTAGCAATTACTTTCCATTCTTTTATAAATGCAGTGGGTTTACTGTAGACTATTGGAGAATACAGAATACTTACAAGGAAGAAAAAACACCATAATTACATCTTCCCATACAGAAACTACTGTTAATATTCTGGGCTATTTCTGTCCAAATTATATTGTTATATTATACTACGTTATATCATGTCGTAATTCTATCATATTGTACTGTATCATATTCTTGTTCCTCTTCACCTGTCTCACCTCATCTTAACCTCTCTCCCCTCTGGTAACCACCAATCTGTTCTGTATGCCCAGGATTGTAGGCTTTTTGTTGATTGGTTCCTTTAGATTACAAATATAAGTGAAATCATATGCTATTTGTCTAATTTATTGCACTTAGCATAATATCCTCAAGATCCATCTTTGTTGTTGCTTGTGGTAAGATTTCATTCAGTTTCATGACTGAATAATAGCTCATTATTATTTTATGTTATATTTTATTATGTATATATAGTATTCCAGTTACATATTTTATCTTTTTTACCTCTGTCCATAACTTGGTTACTTAAGTAATGCTGCAGTGAGTGCAGGTATTGTGTGTATGTTTTCATTTTTATTGGGTAATGAAATGGGCTTTCAATTCTGTTCCATTGACCTGGGTATCTTTTTGATTTCAATATCATATTGTTTAAATAACAATCAGACTGCCATAGTTTGAAGGTGGAAAGCATGATTCCTCTACTTTCATTCTATATTTCTCAAGATTGTTTTGCTATTAGGGATGTTTTGGAGTTCCAAATAAATTTAATGAGTTTTTGTTCAATTTCTGTGAAGAAAACCGCTGCTGGGATTTATTTATTTATTTATTTTTAAAAGATTTATTTATTTATGCACACAAGAGCTGGGGTATAGGCCAGAGTCATGGGAGGTGAGAGGATTCACCAGACAGAGTGGGGAGCAGAACAGACAGATTGACCGAAACACACTGCCCAGGGCAGCAGCGGGTGAGGCAGGAGAGTTCTGCTGCGCCATGTGGGTCCCTTCCCTGGCCAGCGGCAGGGATCAAACCCGTGCTTCAGTGGCTGCTTTGGCCCCACAGTGGGTTGCTTAACCCGCTGCGCCACCAGGGAGGCCCATGGTGGGATTTAGATAGGGATTGTGTTGAATTTGTTTATTTCTTTAGCTAATAAAGACATTTTATTTTTTAAATTTTATTTTTCCTTTATTTATATATATTTGACATCAGTTGTAATCCCCATGTATTCCCCATCACCATATCACCAGTCCACCATCACCTCAGTCCCCCGTGCTCCTGTCTGCCCTCAACCCTCCCCCTTCCCCCTCCCCACCAAGTGTCCTTGTCTTTTCATTTTTGGTTTTTGTTGTGTCTTAATAAAGACATTTTAATGATGTCAATTCTTCCACAGGCATAGGCTATCTTTTCATTTCTTTGTATCTTCTATTTCAGCAGTGTCTTACAGTTTTCAGTGTATAGGTAGGTCTTCCACTTTTTTTGGTTTAATTTATTGTAAGGTATTTGATGTGATTTTTGAATGGGATTGTCTTTCTCATTTCTTTGTCTTATAGTACATTATCTGTGTATGAAAACACAAACGATTTCTGTTTATTAATGTTGTAATCTTCCAGTTTGCTGCATTTGTTTATTATTTATGATAGTTTTTTACTGGATTCTTTGGGATTTTCTATGAATATTGTCATATCATCTGCAAATTTGAATAAATTTTATATCATTTTCTTGTCTAATTGTGCTTACTAGGACTTCCAACACTATATTAAATAATAGTTGTGAAAGTGGACATTTTGTCTTGTTCTTAATCTTAGAGGAAATGCTTTCAGATTTTTACCATTGAGTATGCTGTTGGCTGAGGTTTTGCCAGATATGACCTTTGTAATGTCATATTCTTCTATAACCATTTTGTTGAGTTTTTTTTTCTTTCTTTTTTTAAAAAATTTTTTTAAAAAATATTTATTTATTTATGCATACAAGAGCTGGGGTACAGGCCAGACTCCAGGGAGGTGAGAGGATTCACCAGAGACGGAGTGGGGAGCAGAACAGGCAGACTAACTGAAACAAACCGCCGAGGGCAGCAGTGGGCAAAGCAAGAGCAGTCCACTACGCCATGTGGGCCCCCTCCCGGGCCAGAGGCAGGGATCGAACCTGTGCTTCAGTGACTGCTATTTGCTCCACAGTGCGCCGTCCAACCCACTTCGCTGCCCAACCCACTGCGCCACCAGGAAGGCCTGTTGAGTTTTTTTTTTAGTAATAAAAGGATGCTGAATTTGTCAATTGCTTTTTCTGTATTTATTGAGATGATCACATTTTTCTTTCATTGATGTAGTTTATTACCTTAATTTGCATATATTGAACCATCCTTGCACATTACTGTAATAAATCCCACTTAATCATAGTGTATGACTATTTTAGTGTGTTATGGAATTTGGTTTGCCAGTATTTTATCGAGGATTTTTGTACTTAGACACACTGGTCTAGAGTTTTCTTTTTTGTTATATCTTTGGCATCAGAATAAGGATAATGTTGGCTTCATTAAATGTATTTAATAGTTTTCCCTGCTGTTCAAAATTTTTTGAAGAGTTTGAGAAAGATAGCTATTAATTCTTTGGCAGTTTGGTAGAATTGACTAGTTAAGCCATTTAATTTGGGAGTGAAATTAGTTTCAGTTTCTTTACTCATGACTGATTTGTTCAGACTTGCTATTTCTTCCTGATTCAGTCTTGGAATATTGTACACATCTAAGAATTTGTCTGTTTCTTCTAGATTGTCTAAATTGTTTCCATATAACTGTTTATAATACACTTTTTGATCCTTTGAATTTATATAGTATCTGTTGTAATTTCCCTGTCATCTCTGATTTTGTGTTTTCTCTCTCTGTGAGTCTATCTAAAAGTTTGCCTAAATTGTTGATCTTTTCAGATAAATAGTTCTTGGTTTTAGTGATCTTTTGAATTCTTGTTCTGATCTGTTTCATTTATTTCTGCTCTAATTTTTGTTATTTCCTTCCTTTTACTAATACGTGATTTCAATTTTTCTTCTTTTCTAGTTCCTTTAGGTGTAACCTTAGCTTTTTAAAAATGATTCTTATTTCCTAAGGCAGTCCTTGCTACTAGAACCTTCTGTCTTAACACTACTTTTGTTGCATACCATAGCTTCTGTGAAGTTGTAGGTTTTTTTTTTTTTTAAATTTAATTTTTCATGTCCTCATTGACCCAATAGTTGTTCAGACCCAAATATTTATTCTCCACAAATTTGTGGGCTTTTCTCTCATTTGTTTGATATCTAATTCCATACCACTGTGATCTGAAAAGATATTCGATAGTCTTTGTAAACTTATTAATATTTGTTTTGTGTCCTAATATTTGGTGTATCCTTGAAAATATACTGTGAGCACTTGAAAAGCCTTCTGTTGTTTGGGGGTGGAATGCTTTATAAATATTTAAGTCCATCTTACTTAGTCATTGTTTCCTTGCTGATTTCCTGTCAGGATGATCTGTCCACTGCTGTATTTGGGGTTGTAAAGTCCCCTACTATTATTTTGTTGCTGTCAATATCTCCCTTCAAATCAATTAATATTTGTTTTATTATACTTTGGTGGTCCTATGTTGTGTGCGTATATATTTATGAATGTTATGTCTTCCTTTGGTATGACTCCTTTTATTACTATATAGTGACCACATTTATCTCTGTTAATCTTTTTTTTTGACAGAGGGTCTCTTTTCTCTCATAAAAGTATAATGGTTCCTGAATTTTTAAATTTACTGTTTTCTTGCAGTACAATTTTGAATCCCTTCACTTTAAGTCTATGTTTTTCTCCATAATTTAAGTGAGGCTCTTGTAAGCAGCACATAGTTGGGTCTTGTTTTAATCAACAAACATGCTCTGTGTTTTTAAAATTTTTTATTTTTTGATATTTATTTCTCTCTATTTTTTAGTTGGTGAGTTCATTCCATTTACATTGAGAGTGACTATTGATATAAGAAGGCTTGCTACTGCCATTTTTTTTTTTAAAGATTTATTTATTTATGCATGCATACAAGAGCTGGGGTACAGGCCAGAGTCGAGGGAGGTGAGAGGATTCACCAGACAGAGCGGGGAGCAGAACAGGCAGATCAACAGAATTACACTGCTGAGGGGAGCAGCGGGTGAGGCAGGGGAGGTCTGCTGCGCCACGTGGGTCCCCTCCCTAGCCGGCGGCAGGGATCGAACTCGTGCTGCAGTGGCTGTGGTCTGCTTCATAGTGTGTTGCTTAACCCACTGCGCCACCAGGGAGGCCCACTACTGCCATTTTTTACTTCTGTTTTCTGGTTCTGTTTATTGTTTTGTTAATTTTTTTTGTGAACTTTTTTTCAATTTATATAGAAGAACTTTTTAACAATTCTTGTAAGGGAGGGCTAGTTAACTTTTGCTTAGGAAAACCTTTATTATTCTCTCATTTCGGAAAGATAGTCTTGCAGCTTTTTTTTTATGTAAAGATTTATTTTATTTATTTAGGTATATAAGAACTGGTGTGTAGGCCAGATGTGTGTGGTATGTGAAGATTCACCAGAGACAGAGTGGGAAGCAGAACAGGCAGATCGACTGAAATATACTGCTGAAGTGCGCAGTGGGTGAGACAGGAGAGGTCTGCTGTGCTTTGTGGGTCACCTTCCTGGACAGGAATCAAACTCCAAGTCTTGTAGTTCTTGTAGTCAAGAGTATTCTGAGTATGTCGCTTGACTCTCTCCTGGTTTGTTAAGATTCTAAAGAGTTTGATAATAGCCTGGGTGGGAGTAACTTTGTAAATTACCTGCTTTCCCTCCCAAGCCATCTTCAATATCTTTCTTGATAGTTTCACTACTCTGTCTCAGTGTAGGTCTCATTGCATTTAGGTGACTTGGTGTTCTGTTAGCTTCATGGACTTGTATATTCAACTCATTCCCCAGGTTTGGGAAGTTTTCAGGTGTTATTTCTTTGATAAGCTTTCTTCTTTTTTTTTTTTTTTTTAAGATTTGTTTATGCATACAAGCACTGGGGTACAGGCCAGAGGTGCGGGGAGGTGAGAGAATCCACCAGACAGAGCAGGGGGCAGAACAGGATGATGGACTGAAACACACTGCTGAGGGGAGCAGCAGGCCAGGCAGGAGAGGTCTGCCTGTGCCATGTGGGTCACCTCCCCAGCCAGCAGCAGGGACCAAACTCGTGCTGCAGTGGCTGTGGTTTGCTTCATAGTGCATTGCTTAACCCACTGTGCCACCAGGGAGGGCCCTCTTTGATAAGCTTTCTATTCCACTTTCATTTTCATCTTCTGGGATGCCCATTATCCTTATGATGTCTTTCCTAATGGAGTTGAAGAGTTCTCATAGTGTTTCTTCACTTTTTAATCTTATTTCTCTATCTTATGTGGGTTACTTGTAGTTTTTTATCTTAAAGCTCATTGTGAAACAGCAAATCCAAGGGAATTGGGTTGACTCAGTTGGTGGGTCCTCACCCATGCACTGAAGAACATAGGGCCCCCAAACAGAGACATGGTGAGAAACAATAATGACATAATTCATTTATACAAGAAGGAAAGGGAGAGCTGAGAGAGAATACGTATAGTCTAACAAACGGCTAGATGCCATCTGTTCTACCCCAGAGAGCATGTCTGAGCAGAGACCAAGATCTAAGTTGAAGTCCACTTGTGTTAAGCTGGAGGCTTTTCCACCAACACCCCACCCTTACCAGTGGTTTAGCTGTCAAAGCATCAGTAGCTTAACTGCCAAAAGCCCAGCAGTTTTAACTGAGTTCTGCCCCTTTACTCTATCAATCCGCATTCAGAAGTGATTTCCAGAAAGTTCCACCTTCTACCACCAAGTTGGCTAGGAGTGCCACCCACTGACTCACAGTGCTCCTCACTTTCCTTTTACAATTTTTCCATTCTCAATTTTTGGCATCATTTCTATGGTGATGAAAACTGGCCACTGGAATGTAGTCTTAGAAGACAGTTTTCACTGGAGTTGCAGTATAGTCAAAGGAACTAGCAATCAGTTAGGAGGCATCACTGTATATTGCACATCATGCACAATCAATGTGTCAAAGTTCCCTGCTTCTATAAAACAGTAGGTTGTTGGGAAAGTCATGATGCACTTTTGCTTGAACAACATAGAAAATTTACATCATGGCTACATCCCAATAGTTCTACTATGAAAATAATTTTTTATTTCAATTCTACCAAGTAGTACAGTAAAATGCATTTATAAGCTAAACCTAATTTCAATCCACTTGATCTGTTTTGTATATACTCATAGGATAGAGTAACCAAGTAGAGTTTCTGTTGGCTTTGTTGGAACTTTGTATATGGGACTTAAGATTCATCTCTCAACATTTGGCCTGGGAATCACACCAATCATGAGAATAGTCTCATCTCACTCCATTTTCTCCATTTGTACTTTTGGTGGATTTCCTTCTCTTGAGGTTCCAAGGCTTTTCATTCCAGGCAAGGAGAACACCCAAGAAAATGACAATAGATTATATTCCCTTTCTTCCACCCCTCAATGCCTGCACCGAGGGGGTGAATCACAGTGAATGATAGCAGTTAGGCTGTCAAGTCTCACATTTGAAACTTGAAGCAAATAAACTCTCCAATAAAAAAATTAACAGTTCTGGGAACACAAACCAATTACCTGGTATGTTTATGGCAGTGGATGACCCTGTGCTTTCCCTGTCCTGCTGACATAGTACTGCTAATATGTGCATAAGCACCTGCAGAAGCCAGCTAGGAGAGAAGCAGCTCAGCTCTGAGTTGTTGATCCACATTTCTTTTTAAAAGCCAGGAAAAGTTAAAGTACCAAAATGCACCAACAAAAAAACAAAAGGAGACCTCTCTGATGGTGCAAGGAGTTAAGGCACAGCACTGTGAAGCTATCTGCAGTCACTACAGCATGAGTTTGATCCTCAGCCAGGGAGGTAACCTACATGGAGCAGCAGACCTCTCCTGGCTTGCCTGCTGCTCCCCTCAGCAGTGTATTTCAGTAAATCCACCTACCCTATTCCCCAATCTGTCTCTGGTGACTCCTCTCACCCTGCCACGCCCAGCACCTCTGGCCTGTATCCCAGGCCATGCACGTACTGTATGCATAAATAAATCTTAAAAACAAACAAACAAAACAACCTAACACTTGGCAAGTTAAGACCTTGGAGACTATATCACCAGGAGAGAGAGTAACACCCTAGAATCTAACCTCAAACATAACAGAAACTGTATTTCCTTATCAGAGTGAGAAATATTTATCATGAAGAAATTCAAAGAGATTCAAGGTCACAAATGGCAGGTACAGCCCACATATGTTGGGAGCACCCCTTAGTGGTGAGCTGAGCTCATGTGGAGTATCTTGGGTGCTCTGCTTTGGGCTTCACCTAGGCCAAGGGTGTGTGCCTCCACAGTCTCTGGTTCCCCTCTTCAGGGCCCCTGGCTTGGCCATCAGTCCTGACCTCCATGTCCTGTCCAGACTGCCTTTCGCTCCCCCACCTTCCTTCACAGCAATGTGTGGATGTCCTTGGCGTCCCCTCTAGTCTTCGTGTAAGTCAATGTTTTTAGAAGTTCCAGATATTTTTCATCAAAATTTCAATTATTGGGCCTCTCTGGTGGCACAATGGGTTAAACAATGCACTATGAAGCAAACTACAGCCACTGTAGCATGAATTCGATCCCTGCCGCCGACCAGGGAGGTGACGCACATGGGGCAGCAACCTCTCCTGTCACACCTGCTGCTCCCCTCAGCAGTGTATTTCGGTTGGTCTGCCTGTTCTGTTCCCCACTCTGGGTCTCTCACCGCCCGTACATCTGGCCTGTACCCCAGTGCTTGTATGCATAATAAATAAATCTTCAAAATAACTTTTTTTCAATTATTGTGTATCTTCTCAAAAGCATTTTACTTTTTGGATTTTGACTGGGAAAGAAATCGATGGTTTTACAATATTGGACCTTCCTCCCTTGGTTCATGCATGTCATATTTTCATGTCTTTTAGTAAAACTATAATTTTCTTTAGACATATCCAAAAATGTCTTTCATACTTCATTATTTTTATAATCCTAGCTTTTTAATTTTTTATGCATACAAGAGCAGGGGTACAGGCCAGAGTTGTGGGAGGTGAGAGGATTCACCAGACATAGAGGGGAGCAGAACAGGCAGACTGACTGAAACACACTGCTGAGGGCAGCAGCGGGCGAGGCAGGAGAGGTCTGCTGTGCCATGTGGGTCCCCTCCCTGGCCGGGCAGCAGGGATCGAACTCGTGCAGGGAGGGACCTATAATCCTATTTTGTAAACATTATTTTGGTACTAAGAGGACTCTTTAAATTGAAGTAGCACTGCATTATAAATTTACATAAATGAAGATTTTAGAAAATTAGTGTAGCTAGAAGGTTTAATTTTTATATATTCTAGCCTTCTGACTGAGCTTTTCTTATTCTATTAATTCTAGCCAATTAATTTAGGTTTTCCCCTATAGATGGTCAAATTGACTGAAAATGGCTTAGTTCTTCTAATTCCAGTAGCGATACCTTATTAGCACTGGGAGTGGGCCTTTTTGTTTTGTTCTTATTTTAATTCTTTTATTATTCTGCTATCAAGTATTCTCACAGTGGGATTGCATCAGATAACCTTAAATAACTTTAGGACATTTACTTCCCTAGCGATTTTATATGAGGTTTTCTCATGACTGGGGGCTAAAATCAATCCTATGTAAACTTATTAAATTGTAGCTATTAATCATATTATTCTTCCTTTGTTAATAGCATGTTTTCCCACTCATTTTTTTTTTGGTATCTTCTAAAAATTCAATTTCTGATGGTACATATTGCTATTTCAGGTAGTTTAGGACTTGGAGTTTAAGTATTGTACTTATCAATTATTAACAAGACAATCTCTAAAAACCACCATAAATATCCTAATGTTTAATATCTAACCTTAATAAGGCAGTCAGAGTCTACATTCTTCTCCAAATATCTTTGGAAAGTGGGATGAAAAGTGAAACAGACTGACTGATGACATATAAAATGCTTAAGATTCAGTGGATCTAGATTTGACTTGTATTTGCCTTTAAGTTGTTAGATAATCTTAAAACAAGACAACCCCTCTTCGCTTCAAGTTGAAAAATCTATGAAATGGGTGATGAGGAGAATCAAATAAAATTCCAAGAATAGTGTCGACTGCTGCATAAATGTAAGAAATTATTAAATTACAAGTCTGGTATTTTAATTATAAATGTAATTAAGAATGAAGATGCAATATAGACACATTAAGATCTCCAAAGGCATGTAAAACCCGAAGGCATTAAAATTTATTAAATGATGCAATAACAACAGAATTCTTTATTTACAATAGCATTATTTAACATCAAATAAGCAAATAGCATCAGCAAAGCAATATTAACTTGCATAAATGTATTTAAAATTTCTTTGAATATATCTACCTTTGCATAAACTGCTCACACTAGAAATACAAACATCAATGCAGGTGAACAAAGTGATGTTCAGTCAACTCCATTTTGAAAATAAATCACAACCTGAAACACTGTAAGCTTTCTCCTGAAGAACCATAGTTAATATATTGCTTAATTTTACCCTTGTATAATCTTTTCATATACACATATCTCAGATGCAACTGCATGAGGAACTGTACAAATAAAACCCACAAATGACAAAGAAAAAAAATGACAGTTAAATGTTTGAAGAAATGCAGCATCATCACTATTCAACAACATAAAGTTAAGTGATGATGCACTTATTCAAAAATTGTACACAATTCACTATACAAATATAATACATCGGACAGCTATGTAGGAATATACAAGACTTAAAAACAGATCTAAGGCATTATGCTAGATTTTAGCATTTTGAGGTTCTTGCACATAGCTTTTACCTGTAGTAAGAAACTTAAAAGATTTTCTTTTAGTCTATAAAGAAACACCAGGGAGAAAATTCTAATTAAAATCGAAGCCACTACAGTAATTTTCTTTTGTGCAGAGAATGCTTTGCTCTTAGGCAGCATACTACCATACAAATACTAGAAAATTTTAAATTCACACCAACAATTAATGGCTTAAGTTGCATTTCAAAATTGATTGTGTATCTTTGGGTTCTGCAAGTGGATCTGTGCCACCCATTTCATGTGTTAAGCCCATATGAACTCCATTTTTAAACACAGATTAAAAATTGCATTTTATAAACTGCAAAAACATTGCTTTCATTATTACAGGCCATAAGAGATACACGTGGGAAGGGGCATTTTAACCTTTGAGTCAAATGAATTCATTATAGTAAAACAGCTCACTTCACTTTTAAAACTTACCACGTTACATGAACACTTAAATGAGTTTTACAACCAAGTTAATGTATGTATAGTTTTCACATTATGTCTTTCACATTTAGCAATATAAGTAAAACACTGATTATTTGTTCTCTTAAACAAAAACCAAGTACTCAGTCTAATAAATTTATTGTGTACAGCATGAGAAATACTGATAATGAAGGGGATTGATTTGGCTTTTGCTTCTGTAGTGATCAATATGATCAGAGGATTCCTTCACTTACTTTTCTCCTCTTAATTGGATGTAAAGCAAAATCCTTTACCTGATCTGAGCCATAAGAGAATTTGTAATCTCTTTTCCTTCAAAACAGTAATCATGAATTATTCTAAATTACCAGTATCACAGGCTTGCAGATTTGTCTGAATTGGGACTGACATTAAAACACAGTGGGCAGATGGACAAACGAAAAAAGATACACGTAATTTTTGACAGTGTTATAGTGAAGAGGGACTTAAAACTCAAAACAAAACAATTCAGTTTAAACTCCATTTCTCTTCTGTGCTGCATCAAGTTAAAACTCTAATTCGCATATTCCTAAAAATCAACTTAAAACTGGTCACATTAAACTGTGTAAAACATAAGCCTCATTACATCAATGAGGTCATGGAGTTCTGGGCCAACATCTTGCTCGTTTTTTTCCATCACCTCTGGGCAACCCAATGGTTTGGCTGAGAAAAGTAGAGCCTTTTGAGGGGGACATGTGAACTGGTGGCCACCGAGAAGTGCTGTTCCTTGGCCACCTCCCTGTAGTGAGACCCCACTCAAGTGGAAAAAAGTATCGAAATGCAAATTTCCAGAAAATTTCTTTAGTATGGAGCAACACTTTCAGACTGTCTACTTAGCATTTATCTTTGGGCTATATCTCTTTCTATACTCCCATAACCTGTACATATAGAGAGAGATATACATATATATAAATAGGGGTAGTTTGTACATTTTTCACCCTGCCACAAATAAACAAACAATAAAATTTCAAGGAAAAACCTTTCTGTTCCTAAAAAGCCTGGTTAATGAGATATAAAATGCTTTGCTTTTTAGACATCAAAAAGACATCAATCTGAAATTTAGGTAAGAAAAGTATGTGTATTAGGGGTTGGGGAAAAATAGTTCAAAAAAGGTCATCAGTTTCTAGGTATTGCAGTTGTCTGAAACTGATACCAATTAATAAAAGATTATTCCCCTACCAGAGTGGGCAAGAAAAACAACCATAAAAGTGGCCTGCTTAGTAAGATGTAGTCTTTCTAAGGTTCATTAAGAAAGAATATAAACATATAAAAATCAAGAATTGGTTCCTACAGCGGCTGCATATCATATAGATTAGATAAATGATTTATGAGCAGAATCACAGGTTTAGAAAATAAAAAGTCTTAAGTCTACAAATTAGATCTAATCAAGGCATTGATATCCTTTACAAAACACCTTTAGGAGACATTGCTATGGAGATATCTAATTTAATACTGAAGTACCTCATTTTTGAGTCAATTCCACAATATGTATACCTCACAAAAATTATACAATTAAAACACTTAAGTTTTCAACTTAAATTATTGCTTGTTTACATATAAATTGGATTTTATGTACCTTACAAAACTTCGGTGTAGTCAGCACTGCTAAAAAACAAAATAAAAAACACATGGCAGAGGTTAAATCTGTCGTGATATCTGCTGTCAATTTTAAACACACGATTTTCTCCTATTTTGTAGGCCGGTGTTGCTGGGGAACAGAATAAACATGCTTCCAAAGTAGGTATCCTTAGTTTGATTGGTATCAAGTCCTAACTTTGCTCCTCTCCTTGCCAGTAAATGCCTATTTCTGAAATTTAATCACTAGCAATTGATAAGTGGCTGGCAAAACATTTAAGGAAATAAAGGGCTTACCTGGTTTCTGTTGCTTTTATTATGTTTTAAAATATGAAAGTGGGGGAGAATTGGACAGACAGGGAGGACAGAGAGGGAATGGAAAAAGAGAAGATCAGAGGGGAAGAAGAGATGCTAATTCAAGCCGTCTGATCAATGTGAAGGGAGCTTAACTTGGAAATGAAAATACTCTTCTTGATTCACAATTTAGGTGAACTAATTATGCTTAAATTAGGAATAAAAAGGAAAAAAAGTCCTTGTTAATATTAACAGCCCTCTCACAGGCTCCTTTTCATACGTTCAATGACTGGAAACTTTCTAATAGGAATTTTGAGTTTTCTACGAAGATACAGGTATGACGTATTTGGTCTTCACTTCTTGGGTGTCTCAGTACACACAGCGCTGTTCATGGATGTTTTGCTTTTCTCCCAAATGCAGGTTTTAGCTTAAAACACCTTGAGTTTGAGTTTTCAAAATTATTTTCTTTCCCCCAGATGAAATCTTATTCTTTTGTACTAGACCGATTAGCCAGGGAAAACAAAGCAAGAAACCAGTGTCTGGAACCAAACAGGAACAGAACAAGAGCATGGTGTTTTCCTTAAATACATACATTTAAATACATTCAATCTGACATGGGTATGAAATTTGCCTGTCAACATTTACTTTGCAGGAGAGATCTAAGTTGCACTAAGGTGAATGCAGTGAACAGACTGAGCAACTGTCTGGACGCGAGCTTCAGACTGTCGAGAGAAGAGGCAGCTCCTCCTGCAACAGCCCAGTGGACGCTACCCGGGGAGCGAGAGCCCAGGGCCCTCTGCAGATCTTACTCTGGCAGAACTGGCTGGCAGGTAGGTTGGGTCAAAACAAATAGATGCAGCTCTCCAGACTGGTAAGTGTTTTTGAGCAAGTGAGCCCAGTCAACTGAAGAAAGAAGCAACCAGCCACCTTCGGTGTCAGCAGTATTTCTGCAGGAAAAGAGAAAGTGGTCAAATATTTCTGAAATTTTTGCAAAACTATCATAAGGGCCATCACAAAACATCAAAATACTTTGCTTTTTGCTTTTCAAAATGATGCCCATTTCAGACTGGGTTTGGAGGGATTACACTTGATTTTGATGCAGACAAGCAGATGGTACTGTTGCTAACTAAACACAAATAATGTTTCAGAATGTCAGCAGAATCTACATGCTATTTTGAAGGATGTACACTTAATGGATTTCCAGACTCTCCTTCTGAATGACTGCTGCTCTCTTAACAATGACACTGCATTTATTTATTTATTTGAATTTTTCCCTCCCTTTAATTTATATATATTTGACATCAATTGTAATCCCCACGTATTCCCCATCACCATCTCACCAGTGCACCATCACCTCAGTCCCCCGTGCTCGCATCTTCCCTCAACACTTCCCCTTCCCCTCCCCACCAAGTGTCCCCAATTTGTCCTTGTCTTTTCATTTTTGGTTTTTGTGTCTTTATTGTTATTATTATTGCTGTTCTTATTCCTTTCCTTGATCCTTATTTGGCTCCCTTATATTCCTCCTAGGGGAGAAACCATCTGGTATTTTTCTTTTGCCTTCTGACTTACTTCGCTCGGCATAATCCCTTCCAGTTCCATCCATGTTCCTATGACTGCATCTAATTTTTCTTTTTTCTTTTTTTTTTTTTTAAGATTTATTTATTTGTTTATGCATACAAGCACTGGGGTACAGGCCAGAGGTGGGGGGGGGGGGGGAGAGGATTCACCACAGAGAGCAGGG
>JAGFMF010011568.1:1711986-1739876 GCA_019455555.1 Galemys pyrenaicus
AGTACACTGCTGAGGGGAGCAGCGGGCGAGGCAGGAGAGGTCTGCCACGCCATGTGGGTCCCCTCCCTGGCCTGCGGCAGGGATCGAACTCGTGCTGAATGGCTGCCGTTTGCTTCATAGTGCGTTGCTTAACCCACTGCGCCACCAGGGAGGCCCTAATTTTTCTTTTTTGATTGCTGAATAGTATTCCATCACAATGACACTGCATTTAATCTCTTCCATCTTCTCAACAAAGATGACTGAGATACCCAGTTGCTGACACCTCATGCTCAACAGCTTTCAGTTTGCAAGTGGCCACTTACTTGTTTCTCAAAATCGTCTAGTACAAACCCGCTTCTTAAAAAAAAAATGTCCTTTTGACTCTCTCACTGAAATACTAAGTTTCCTTGTGGCATGTTCTCCTTGGCTTCAGCAAGCTGATAAAGCAGGTTTTGATCCTTACTATGTGCTGACATCTGAATGACAAGGGATGTAGTGAGCAAGAATCAAGTAGAGGTGTTTCCTTCATTGGTACAAATAAATCTATCAATCCTTTTCTTTAGCTGCTTTGGTGGTGGCCATAGTGTGTTACCATACATCTGAAGAAGTGTGACCCTACACCAGTAAGTCATATACAGGGTTGCAAACCAATGTTATCTCAAAAAAAATAACGCAATTAAAACAAAAACCACAACCATTATAAATCTTAAATCATCTAGTTGATAACATGTCTGTGATCATTTTTGTGTATCACTTTACTACCATGTTCACACATTTCTTTGTTATTTCTTACCCGTGATGCATCTCCCTCCTGCTTAATCATATCCATTCCAGGCAGCTGGTTTGGGAAAAGGTTGCCTCCCCTCAGAGCAGGATCATTAACCTGGGCACAGGACAGTGGCTGTATTTAGCAGGACAGAAAAAAGCATACTGGAACCAACCAGCTATCTACTTTTTTCCTCTTTGTGTTTAGAAGTAGAATTATAGGGCAATAGGATCACATGAAAATAGCTATATCCTTTTATCTATTCCCCCATAAACAAACACACACATGTGCACACACACACACAGGGGCAGAGGCGGGGAGCATGGAGGAATAGCAAAGTAAGTACTTATACTACTTGCCTACATAATCAAATTTTATTTGCATCTGCACAGAAATTTAAGAACTAATAAATATTAGAAACATTTTCAAGACATAAAATGGCCACTTTTTTTTGGCTGGTTCATATTTTACAAATGGCTCATATTTGGCACTTTGAAATAATCTGAGAGGCTCCTGATATCTTTAAGTTATTGATTAGCAAGCACAAGAATGAATATTCCAAATAGTGCTGGATTTTATGAATGTTCTCTGTTAGCATTCATGCATTTTCCTTCACAAATTACAAAGCAAATGTTAGAATAAGACTGATTTTGCTGGAAGATACATATCGCAGTTATCTTTTTGGTTTCCATATTAATTCTGATATTCAAAAGATTTAAGCCATGAGAAAGTTTCAGAGCAACCCGGATTTACCTCTGGGTAGGTTAACTAACACTCATGCTAGACTAGACCATCCCAGTGACTCTGACTTGCTAAGTTCCCTAGAAAGCACTTTGGGGCAGGGTTTAGTAAAGGGGCAGCATGTCCAGCTGCCAAGGTGTCAAGAAGTATTCTGTAAAGCAGCCCAAGAAGCAGGCCAAGCTGATAAGGTATTTAAGCAGAAATTAGAAAGAGGAGCAAAAACAAACTTGTGGAGTTAAAGGCTTCAGGAAAGGTCCCCTGGAATTAAGAAATCCAGCAAAAAGTAAATTGTTCCTTGTGCATGAGGCAATGGCAAGTCTTAATTCCATTCCTATTTAAACATCTGGATTTCCTTCTATTATGTCCATTTGGTCAATAGCTAGAATGAAGTTTTTTAGAGTCTAGCACACATTTAAGAATAAATTTTAAAAGAAAAAGCGTATCAGGAGCCACCAGTGGCACATTTTTGTAGAAAATTCAACATCAACAAAATATTTTCTTCACTGACAGAGATGTGCCTTTATTTCTTTATGTCTGTTTAATTTACCCAAGTGAGTGTCTGGCCTCCCTCAATTCAAATACACAAATATAAATCATCATCATCAACAACACACACACACACACACACACACACACACACACACAGGGTTCCTTTTTAAATTGCAAAGGGTTTTCCAAGCAACACTTTTAATTTTTATAGACTAAAATTTTATAGACTGAGGCATGGTAGAACTTAGCAAATTTACATGCAACATGGTTACCAACATCAGAATTAAATAAATAAACAATCCAACTTTCAGTATTTTACCATTCTTACAACCATGTTCAAGCTGAGACTTACAGTTCTGTCAACAACTTATTGATTAATAATATCTCAATTTCTCCATATATGAAGATTCAGGATCTTTACTACAGCGCTGCTTCATGTGAAGTACTGAGTAGCAGAATGTCAAGTCTTTAGTGCCCTTCAAAAATACTTTCTTTAGAAAATACATTTAAAAAAATATTATTAACCAGTATCTTTACCTCTGTATTATCCCACCAGAGATATCTGAATCACAGTACTTGAGACATCAAAGTTTTGTGTAAAGTACTGAGGCAAGCACCACGTAAAGCTAAGTGGATGTCAGGTAGCTTGGCTTTTGCATTTCATCTGATCTTACATTTAGGGAAAAAAACAGTTCTTAAACTGTGAATTCAAAACAAGATTATATAAAAAGCACATTCACCATTCCATTTTTGGAGATTTCACTTTAGATATTGCTAAATTTATCAAATAAGAAAAATTTAAATCACAAGATAGTTAAGAAGTACATGAAGAGTTTCTCTGGCAATCAGTAATCCTTTCAGGTTTATTTTGTCCTTAGCAAGCCTTTCTGGTAATCACATTAATCCATGTTAAAGCAAGGTGAAAGAACACTGTTCAAAATTAGCGTGGCAACTGGTTGAGTACACGGAAAGATGCATGTGATGCAGAGACAAGAAGCTCTGATCAGAAGACAATGGGCTGCTTGTCCGGTGCTCACCTGCTCGGGACCCATGGAGGACAGCCCTGACGTAGGCACGGAGGTCACTGAGGTCATGCTGATCTGTCCTGTCATCTGGTTCATGTTGCTCATCCCACCTGTGTTGGTCGCCATGGATACGTTGATGTTCATATTGTTGTTGTACATGCTGGTGTTTGCTTGCTGCCCAAAGTGTGGTGGGGACTGTTGTGAAAACATGCTGGAACATAATGAAAAGATGAAAATGTTAGAGCCCTAAGGCAAACTCACAGGCAATTCTGAGCCCTTGTTTCCCAGGCAGTTAGTTCAGAATAAATAAACTGAGTTGGAAAGAATCCAGGTGGGACAGCCAATAGGTAGTGAGGTGAGAAATGGTAGGGGAGAACCAGGGTGAGCTCAATTTTCTTTCTAACGTCACCATGAAGATTTGGAAGTATATTTCTAGCTTCCATGTCTGCACCCTCTAGGTTTTTGTTGGCGTCTTTTTTCTTTTTTTTTTAAAGAGTTACTCATTTATGAATACAAAAGCTTGGGTACAGGCCAGAGTAGAGGGAGGTGAGAGGATTCACCAGAGACAGAGCGGGGAGCAGAACAGGCAGACTGACTGAAACACACTGCCGAGGGCAGCAGCAGGCAAGGCAGGAGAGGTCTGCTGCGCCATGTGGGTCCCCTCCCTGGTTGGCAGCAGGGATCAAACTTGTGCTGCAGTGGCTGCGGTTTGCTTCACAGTGCATTGCTTAACCCATTGTGCCACCAGGGAGGTCCCTTTTTTTTTTTTAAGATTTGTTTTATTTATGCATAGAAGAGCTGGGGTATAGGCCAGAGTGTCACGGGTGAGAGGATTTGCTGGAGACAGAGTGGTAAGCAGAACAGACAGATCTACTGAAATACACTGCTGAGGGGAGAAGCGGGCAAAACAGGAGAGGTCTGCTGTGCCATGTGGGTCAGCTCCATGGTAGGGGATCAAACTCATGCTGCAGTGGCTGCTGAGAGCTTCACAGAGCTGAGACTTAACCCCTTGTGCCATCAGGAAGGCTCCGGTTTTTGTTGGTTTTTATTACATGTATTGATAGGGAAGGCGTCAAAGTACTGTCTTCCATAGCAGCTTCTATTATCAGCTATGGTGGTACACCTTTTTGGGGAGTTTCTTTTACTCCTAAATACAAGATATTACCCTACGTTTTTGTCACTTCTGATAACTTCTATCCTCAGAAAAGTAAGCTGGTTTACTGAGTAGTTTACCTGATGTTGGTGAGTATAGAAAGCTCCCTTAGTGATCATTTTTATCAAAACAGAAAGGCCTGTACCTGTTTCCACCCATATTCCCCTGCGTCCATCCATTCATGTCAGAGGAGGTCTGATAGGCTGGGTTAGCCTGAGACTGCTGCATCATGGGGCTCTGGGTGTGTGCCATTCTGGGTGACATCAGAGGGCTCTGGGGGGTCGTAGCCCCAGTGAAGCCTGGATCAGGTTGCTGACTTATTCCTTAAAAAACACAACAGAAATCCAAAGGAGGCTGTTAGTTTTATAATAGAAACTGGGGGTAAAGAAAACATTCAAATTAAATACAGAAAATTACTTTTAAATACTACCTCGTTAAATTATATCCATTTAAAGAAGATTCCAAGTTGGAATAAATGCATGAAGAAAAAAAATCACAACACCTTGATTCTCTCTAGTAGTTAGTGGGGTTTCTAGGAACCATATTAACCATAGAGGTAGAGAGAAAAAGTACTATTCTTTCCCTATATCCCTCTCCAAATCAACACTGGGTCAAATACTTGGTTTGACTCGAAAGAGTCGTCCTGTGCATTTTTTTTGCACAATAATTGGATTGTTTAAAGTTTAAATTGGATTACAATTCAACCCAAAATAAATTTTTATTAAATTAAGTCATTCTATGATGAGCTTAATGTATTTTTAAAAATAAGTAACTGCATTCACGATTAGATTGTTTTATAAAGGTTCTGTGGCACTGTAGTGCTATTCAAGATTAGAAATAAAAAATTCATTTTAAGTTTATTGTTCAATTTAGAAACAAATAGCACTTAGATAGAAGGAAAGAAAAACCTGTTAGCATACTTTTAAAAATCATCAAAATGAAAACAGTGAAGGAACTTGAAAATTTCAGGAATGATGTTAAGCATACTTTGCCTACAATGTATATAAAACATGCATCTTTTATTGATACTTAAATTAGCTATATAAGTTTAACCTCACACAGGAAAAAGTTGCACATCATCTTTTCTTCTTTAAATAAGAGAAAACGTGACTTAAAGCACCAAAGACTTGATAGTTAATTATAGATAGAAGCTGGCAAAGGTAGGGAAGTCATTTTGAGTATTAATGCTAATATAAGCACTTTTATCAATAATTCAGCTATTAATTGAACATGGCATGCACATAATTATTATTTATGATATTACACACTGTCTCTTAAGACTGACATTAAACAACAAATCAATATGAAGAAAACTAAGAAAACAATATGGTTTCTATATAGCTCTTTTCAAGAATTAGCTATTAAAGATTTGATATAATCTTTAATCTCTATTTTTCAAAAGTTGTTGAATGTCTATAATCATATGTCTTTGAACATTTTGTATCTCTATTGATTTGTTTGAGTCAGACTCAGATTTTAAAATATAAATGTATAAATATGCACCTGTGTTTACAGACATTAACAAAAACATTTATATTCATACACACTCACACACACAACTGACAGATACACTATACACACGCACACTTACTTCGGTCATTCTTAAAGTAAGACCTGCACTCAGAGAAAAGGTGGTACCTGAGCTGAGAGACTGGAAGGTACTGTGCTGGACTTGGGGATTCCTGACAGGCCCCAACTGTCCTCCCAGGTTTCCTATCATTCCCTGGGTAGCCAGATTCATCTGGGAGCCATGCAAAGAGCTGTGAGAGAGGAGCTGTGACCCAGGACTGGGGGACACTGGGGAAAAAGGACTGGTGAAAGGTGGTGGGGATGTAAGTCCAGTACCGTAGTTTGGAGGAAATGGAAACTGCTGTGCATTTGCCTGGGGAATCCGGGGGTTGCTCATAGTTGCTGGGATACCACTAGGAGCCACCATGCTTGATGTCATATTCAATCCTTGTCCTCTCATCATCAAAGTTCGTTGCTGAACTTGCTGTTGCTGATGCATTTGTCTCTGTCGAAGATGCTGGTTCAGGATTTCCCTCTGTCTCTGGGCCAGCATCTGTGCATTAATAGGTGCCTGTGATGGGGGTGCAATATATGGAGGAAGACATTGGGGGCAGGCACAGAATGAAAAACGAAGTGCACATTAGAAATAAGATGACAAATGGGACTGTCCTGTGCAAAATTACTTGGAAAATAAAATTACATTGAAAGAGCATTTTAGAGTTGAAAACTGGCTAAGAATGTAAGTTCTTAGATTCTGTAGACACTTTGATTATTCTGAATCCTTCCAACGACTTACACTGGTAAATTGAATGTTAATGGCAATTAACTTGGGACTTACTGTAAGAGGAAACAGTTAACTAAACTACCTCACAGTAATACCAGTCTTCTCTATATGAAAACTCTGATGTAATCTTTGAAGATTGAAGTTCAGATTCTCATTCAAGGGACATTCATGTTTAAAAAGAAACCAAATCATTGTGCCAAGAGGTGGTCTGAAGCACTCCAGACAAGGCTGAACAGGAAGAAAACTGTAGGGCGAGAAGGGGATAGGAGTATACCAGAAGGCCAGGACAGAATGGGGGGAGGAAAGGGAAGAAGGGAGGAGGGATAAAGGGGAACTAGTAGTATCCTTGCTGCCAGTAAGAGACAGAGGCTGCTTATGGGCCTTGACAATACATAGTCAACCCTGTTTATTCATGGATTTCATTATTTGTGAGTTTGTCTACTTGTTAACATTGATTTGTAATCCCGAAACCCCCAAACTAGTATTCACACAGCACAGGATTTGAGATGCCCAAGGTGCATATTGCCACCTGCGGGCGAGAAAAGGCCTTGACTTCTTGTTTCAGCTCCCACACTGTGAACAAGTATCCTTTATGTGGGCTATTTATTCCACATCTTTCATACTGTTGTGCTTTTGGTGGTGATTTTCCTGTTTTGAATGACTCCCGAGAGTAGTGCTGAAGAGCTACCTAGTGTCCCTAATGAAGAGAGGCTGTGATGTGCCTTTGGAGAAGCGTGTTTGATGGGCTTCCCTCAGGATGAGTTAGAGAGCTGTTGGCTCTGAGTCTGATGTTAATGAATTCACAATTTATATTAAATACGGTGTCTTTAAATAGAAACACACATAAAACAAGGTTATGCACTTATTGGCTAGTGAAAATGCTGTGATCAGAGATTCACAGGAACCTGACCCCTCAATTCTTCTAGGAACAATGGTTCAACATTTACTAATTCCATGTTGATAGTCACTTCACAGAATATAACAAAAGTGAATAATGAGAATCAACTATACCTGGTAATAAAAATGGGCAGTGTTCAGAAGGGAACTATAAAAACAACAGATTAGATAGACACCTGCAAGACATTACAGACCCACTGTGTTGATCTGAGTCCTGTCGCCTTGGAAGTCACTTTACAGGACAGCAAGGAAAGTGACAAGAACAGTTCAATGCACACAATGAATGCTGGTGGCTGGTCTGCTTCTTACCTGTGCTGGTACTCCAGGCCGCAAAGTCAAGTTGACATTTGAAACATTGCTGATTTGATTCATAAGTGGCTGGCGATTCTAAATGTACACATACAAGAATCAATGTATTTTTTTAATAGAATGCATTTTATTTCAATTCACCTTCCCCAGGAAATTGTCCTCCCCAATTTAATATCTGCATGCTGTTGGATAGTGAAACCACATTTGCAACTGAATTTCCTTTAAGAACTAAGTTATCAGTGGGGTTTTATAATGCTTGAACTGAGAAATTATTTTGGACTGTTTGGAAAGCACACTGTGTGCAAGGGAGGGAGTGGAGTGATTAGAAAAGGAAGTCAAGAAAAAGACTGGAAGAAAAGCAGGCACTTCTCGCTCATAAAAGTGAGAGGAAATGATGACAACAGTAGTACTGTTCATTATGTGACAGAAATCGGGCTGGGCTTGCTTCAACGAGGATGTACCTTGTGAGGTAGGCGGGCGTGCCACAGGGCAGCACCGCTATGCCACCACTCAGGTGTAGTGACGATTTTGTCATGAGTTAGGACTAATGACAGGGACTACTGTTGTCCTGAGTGCTCAGGTGGGGCTAGAAACCATCAAGCAGGTACAGATTGCCATATTTCATACAATGACTCCATATTACAGATGTGGAAACAGTAGCTCAGGACTCACGTTTAGCTTATTAGAAAATAACCGCTGGAGAAAAAAAGGCTAGTTGTTATGTGCTAGAGTGGAATTAGATGAAATAAAGGAAGGAAAACAGGAACATGAAAATTGTAGGGTTAACTCAGGAAGTTTTCACTCTTGTAGAAAGGCGGGAATGAGGTTTCAGTGCTTCAACAGGACAGAATTATTGCACCATCTCAGGTTAGTCTTGCATCTGCCCCCTCCCACCACCATCCTGACTTTCTAAGTGCTGCAGAGTGTACCTGCTGTGCTTGGAGGCGATGCTGCAGTTGAAGTCTCAGTTGGTTTGGCTGGTTCTGCACGAGGCCGGTGGGCCTGAGGCCTGGCCTGGGCTGCATGCGGAGTGTGGCATAACTAGGTCGCTGTCCCATGGTGTGAAAGCTTGGGTCTTGCATGGGCGTATAGCTACCCTGTGCCATCTGTGCCTGAGATGCATACTGCTGTGGGAATACAGGGGCCTTCTGCTCCAGCATGATGTTGGATTCCTGACTTGAGAACTGTTCTGGATCTACTGCTTGGCTCTGAAGAAAAAGTCCCAGACAACAAACAAATAAAACCACTAAGAGTAACAAAGCAAGTAGAATGCTATTTTCTCCGATTTCATACATTTGAAGTTTTTTATACTGTATTTCCTACAAAAAGGTACTTTTAGCTCGACTCTACCTTTTTTTTTTCCCCTGGAGAATGTATCTTTATTCAATAAATTCGGTGAAGCAAGGGTTGGGCTTGACGCCTAGCAACGCCTCTTCCAAAGGGAGATTACGGAATGCTTCCTACTCACTCCACCAACTGACACTGACCTGGATGTTAGAATGCAAATGTCCTCCAGACGTTTTAAATTTGACTGGTTATCCACAGAACATAAGTGTATAAATCACTTTGATTAGACATTCACCTTGGTTCCTAGATCAGCAGTCTTGGGGTTACCACCACCATTATTTCCATTTTGTGGATAAAGTAAGACTTGGACACAAGCTGAATTTCAAGAAGCCTATATAGTTAATAAGCAGCAGAATCCAGTGCTGTTTGTGATTTAGGATTTAAGTTCCTCACTAGTGTGATGCACTGACCTTATTTAGCTGTTTTCTGTAGTTATCAGAATTTCCCACAGGTATTACCACCATCTTATTACCTGCTAGAACTTTATCTGTTCTTCTTAAGGCTAACCTAACTACCTGGACCAGAATGGGGCAGTTGTCTAAAATCCAGAACTTCTTGAAAGGACAATACCTCAGACCCAGGTGACCCTAAATGCCTACATGTAGAGTGGAAAGGGATACCGGGCTAATTCTCCTCTTCTCTTCTGTCTAGAAGTAACTGCTACAAACCTCATGGTTTGTAGATGGAGGGAAGGATCCAGCAGTGAAACACATCTTAGGTGTTCATTAGCTTAGAAACATCCTAGGCTTTCCTCAAAGCTGCCTACCCACATTAGAGCTGGGGCCACCCAGAATCCTGGGTTGAGACCACTGGGGTTCTGAGATCCACTGGTAGGAATGGGGTCCATTACCTTCCCCAAAATGTTTTTTAAATAAGGATGGTGCCTATGTGGGGAAACATATTACTGAATTACTGCTTTGACTACATAGTTCCAGAATGTCAAACATTTACCCATCTTTAACAGAGTGAAATTTAATCTCGTAATTTCCATTTATTTAAAAAAACACACAATTGACAAGTTTAGTGTGTATTTGCTACTCTTCATTTCTCCTGACTCCACCTGGTACAGTTCCATAATTTAGTTTAGCCTGTTATGATGATGGACTTGGTGAGACAGAATAAAGTGAAAAAAGAAAAGATAGTAAGTAATGAAGTGACACCAGTTTTGTTAAACACAATGTTGCGAGTCATTCAGTCACCCCAAGAATTACATTTTTAAATGTCACTGAGATTCAACTCACGGATAACAATACTGAATGGTAAATTCTAACTGTCACTAAAGGCAAAGTGTACTGGCTACACAGGAAATATTTAAATTTCATTTTCCTTTCTTGATTTATTTCAGTTATACCATGTAACCTCAAAGTTATTTCTTTCCATTCTGCTGTTCTCAATATGAATTGACAAGCCTTAACTCCCACTTATGTCTGCTGAACCGTGGGAATGATAACAAGACTATTTTTAATGCTTCAGAGAAGTCATCAATGACTCTGCATCTCCTCACAGACCTTCATGACATATCATATGCCCAAGAAGTAGATGGGACACTAGAAGGCACTTTTTAGCAATAAGAAACAAAGATGACTCATGCTGAGTAAAGAAGACAGTAGCCAGAATGTGATACAGTAAGTCAGACTCTTGCTTCCTACTTTAGCTGTGTACCTTTCAGAAAGTACTAGATTATTTCATGAGGTTATTTTATCTATCATAGTACTGCTAGAAAGTACTCTTAAAGCAGACTCACTTTTATGTAGTCAACTAATTACCAGGGAGGAGGAAAGTTAATAAGCACACTAAGATTGGTCAACTTTTTTATATTACCATTTATGTCTAAATATTCCTAAAATTAGTTTGATTTATTTATTTATTTTAAAAAGATTTTATTTATTTATGCATATAAGAGCTGCGGTACAGGTGAGTCCAGGGAGGTGAGAGGATTCACCAGAGACAGAGCGGGGAGCAGGACAGGCAGACTGACTGAAACACACTGCTGAGGGGAGCAGCGGGCGAGGCAGGGGAGGTCTGCTGTGCCATGCGGGTCCCCTCCCTGGCTGGCGGCAAGGATCGAACTCGTGCTGCAGTGGCTGTGGTCTGCTTCATAGTGCGTTGCTTAACCCACTGCGCCACCAGGGAGGCCCTAGTTTGATTTATTTAAACCACACAAAGGTCACAGTGACTAATGAACTGTAGCTATGTCTGAAATAACTTGTGCTAATTTATATGCAGAGTATTCTTTTAGCACCAAAAGCTTCCTATCAGTAACCCACAAAAGTCAGATTAATGGGTAGTCACTAATACTGGGTTTTTAGATGAAAGAGTTCCAGGTCGCTGAAGCAACAATGTTCTGTTCTTAGTTTCTTTGCCTCTTGCTTGTGTGTCCTTCCCTGTCATTAGGTGAGTTTCTGCCCTTCCGTTCAATAACTCAAATTTTTAAGTAAAGCTCATTCTCACTGTTTTACATTTGTGGGTAAAAGTTTATGTGGAAATAACACAGAGGGGAGAGAAAGAAAATTGAGCTAGTTCATTATAAGGTGAAAAAGGAAGCAGACATCTTTGTGCCCCTGTGAGTGCTGACGCCCCCTATGCATACCTGGCTGACCAGTTCAGGTATTCCCAAAGCTCTATCAATCTCCTCTAGCCCATCGAAATTCCGCAAGGCCAAATAGAGTTGGTCCAGGAGTGCTCCCTCATCACTTGGAGACTCCGCTGCAGGATGTGGACACAGCAAGTCATCTGGAGAGCTGCCAAACGGCTGCCTGTAAAGAGACAGACTTTCATTTGGGGCCCACGGAAAAACTCCATCAGAGAATTTTTTTTTTCCCTTAAAGGTGAAAGTTGACTAGCAGGGTCTTGAAGTACCATACTTCACCAGTCTGACACAGAACAAAATGACAGCCCCCCAAAATACACATTTCATTCAGTACCTAAAGACAGGTCAGACACAAATCCTGGCATCTTATATTGATTTTGATTTTGATGGTCCCCTCTACTTTAGAGCTGGTAAGACGGGCCAGAGGTTAAACCATTTGTTGGAGGACTGCACAAGCACACAATGAAAAGCTGGGATTCCACCAGACCTGTGTGATTTCAGGACCTACCTGCCCCTCCTATTTCCACAAATCTGCACTAAATCCTTACGCTTTCGCCAGAGTGATCAAAGACTTTTGTGACTTTAGCAGGAAAGACGAACTGATTGAACAAATTTATTCTACAAGGCTGTGTGACCCATCTGGGAGAGACTACAACACTATCAGCATAAAAGCCATATTCGCTTTTTTGAACTCATCTGTTGCTAGACTAAACCTGCCTGGACTAATAGGACATTTCTTAGGCATGCACAAGCAGAATTATAAACATTTACTGAAAACTTACCAAGTTAGATATTAAGAAAAATCAATCACAAATTATACATTATATAAAGTTATAGCTGATAAACCCTAACACTAAACTCCAAGTTCTATGGCATATGAAACTCTTATAATTTAAATTAATTGGAAAATCTCTGATATGTGTTTAAATAATAACAAAAAGGGAATGTATACTTGCATTTTTTTAAAAGATTTATTTATTTATACATACAAGCACTGGGGTATAGGCCAGAGGTGTGGGGAGGTGAAAGTCCACCAGACAGAGCAGGGGGCAGAACAGGCAGATGAACTGAAACACACTGCTGAGGGGAGCAGTGGGCCAGGCAGGAGAGGTCTGCCTGCGCCATGTGGGTCACCTACCCAGCCGGCAGCAGGGATCGAACTCGTGCTGCAGTGGCTGTGGTCTGCTTCATAGTGTGTTGCTTAACCCACTGCGCCACCAGGGAGGGCCCTGGATACTTGCATTTTATTAAAACAGTCCAATTTATATTTTTAGCATACTATATGATTGATGCTTTGGAGAAAATAAGTTTATAAAGATAGTTTTGTTATTTACTTAGTAAGAATAAGTTCATTAAGGGATGAAGTTAGCTGTCTAACCCAGCTCAAGATGCCATGTAAAGATAGCTTGATATGCCACTTTTTCCTAGAACCTTTGAAATATTGAAGTGCTGAGAACTAAAACCAACAATTAATTTCAAACAGTTATAGCACGGTGCATTAAAGAACAATCTGTACTCTCAATTTATCCCTATGTTTAAAGAAAATCACCCACATGTACACTCTCCCGACAAGCTGATCCTGTCTCCAAACCCACAATCCCACTGCCCCTGAAGCATCAACCTAGCTGTACAGCTGCCTCCCTGAGCCAAGTGCTTTGCCAACGACCCAGACAGCTCCCCACCAACTCTATGCATATGAATTACTGCACTGCTAAAGCAACACCGCCCCCCACCCCCCAAACACTCTCAGATGCCTCGACTCTCATTTTGGGATCTTTCTGAACCTGCCTCTTCTCCCCATCATTGCCTTGGTTCTCAGTGAGTCATCATGCACTGGAATAACTTCCCCATTGTCCTTCCTGTTTTTCTATCTCCACACTCTCCATAATTAACTTTGTAAGTACAAATCTGATGAGATCACTCCACTACTTCTACACTTAGGTAGTAGGAGGAAGGAACAGACATAGAGAAGTAGCAACAAGAGGGAGAAAAAGCACAGAAAAGTATGTCATGAAAGTAGAGAGGAAGAAATTCCCCAAAGAAGAATACCAACATTTGGATGAGGTAAGTTTCAGGAAAGAAAATGCTCAAGTGAGCCATGAATAGATGTCTACTGACTAAATTCTCTTAGGCCTGAGACCTCATTCCCCAAAGATGCTAGTTAAGTGAAGCTTTATAATTTTCAATTTCCATTTGTTTAGAAGCTTCATTCTTAACACAACCACAACCCCCCCAAATCCCTATCCCAGATTTTGCTGGACATGACAGTCTAAAGTCATGTCCAGCAATAAAGAGTAGTCATAAAGTCTACTCTTTCCTTTGGCTCCAACAAAATACATGGGTTCTGCAAGAAATCAAGCTTCGCAGTTTTGCATCTGACTGAAACCCAGTGTCAGAAGGAAGAGGAGGTGCTATCTTATATCTATGCATGGCAACTCTATCCTAGGAAAGACACCCAAATTCTTACAGAAAAAAATGCAAATGTTTATTTGCATTTATCTAAATTTCTACATAAGATAACCATTTTTTTTGGTTAATGTTTGACCCCTTCTGTTAATTAAAAAATAAAATCAAACTAATGCATGACTTCAACTGAAAAGTAAAACAATACCTCCAGATTTCTATAACTCAAATACTTTACTACTTTCAGTTTCTGCAATTTTCCTAAGATGATGTCAGGTTCCTCTTTTCAAAACACACTTTATTGAACTGACTCAAAATTTTCTCTTCAGTTCTTCCAGGAATATATCTAAGTCACTATGGCAGGTGGTAGTGGTAGAATTCAAAGACATGTAAACTTCAGCAAAGGTTAACCTTTCCAAACATGACGCCTATGATGACTTCCCAGTGAGTTCTAGCAACTCTGGGCTGCTGAGCTTTTACCAGAATACGTCATACACACCACCATGATCCCAAGATTAATTTTCCCATACTTCCCAATCTCTTTTCTAGCTAAGAGTATATTTTCCCATCAGAATTTGATGCATCTTCTTCATAGCCCACTGCACACCCAACACGCCTACACCCATCACTCTACTCTAATACCACTAATTGTGCTATGCTGAATTAATATTGCCACTTATGTTAATAACACCATAACAATGCTCAGTGAGGACAGACATCTCTTTGTCTGTCAGCATCAAGAAAGCAGAGGTTCGGTAACTTTCTAGTTGAGAAAAACAAGGTTCTGATCTAGGTGGAACAGTACTACCTTACAGACAGAAAAATACAGTGTTGTGGCTTGGTAATACATATTTGGGGACACACTTCACTTTCCTTGGAGTCACCATAATATTAATGCCTGGTTTATAAAAACATAGGGATCTGTACTTCTAATCCCGACGTTGTAAATGGCTGCCAACATAGTGAAAAAATTATTTTTCTATGTTTTGGAAAATTACAAATATAGTTACAATTTAGATGATGTCTGTCAGATAAATATAATACTAAGACAAGGATGGAATTTAGACGAATAAAGGGAAGAACACACACAGGTCTCAGGCAAAATGGTGAGTAGTAAGTTAGTACAAAACAGACCCATCATCAGTAGAAATCTCATCTCCTGAAATCTACACTTTTATTTCTGGATTAGTAAAACAGTAAGCATGGTGATAACAAGGGAATAAGGTCAATTCCGAGCTCTTTTTTAAGAAACCATACTATTACCATATCTTTATTTTTCACACTTATTTTAAAAATCTGCAAAAAAGTAGATACTAGTACATGATAAGAAGTAGCCAACAACAAAAGATCCTTATTCTCAGATACCATTTGAAATAAGAGAACATAAGTTTAATTAGAAATTCTGAACTTAGGGCCTCCCTGGTGGCACAGTGGGTTAAGCAACTCACCATGAAGCAAACCACAGCCACTGCAGCCTGAGTTCCATCCCTGTTTCCAGCCAGGCAGGTGACCCACATGGCATAGCAGACCTCTCCTGCCTCTCCCACTGCTACCCTCAGCAGTGTTTTTCAGTCACATTGCCTGTTCTGTTCCCCATTCTGTCTCTGGTGGATCCTCTCACCTCCTGCACTTCTGGCCTGTACCCCAGTTCTTGTATGCATAAATAAATAAATCTAAAAAAAAAAAAGAAATTTTGAACTTAATGTGAAAGCAAGTCTTTCATGAAAGGTAGCTACTCCATTTCAAGAGAAAAACCACTTTTCAACCAAAATCTTCAAAGAGATATCTATAAATTCTGGGCTATATTTTATTTTTTAAAGATTTTATTTATTTATGGAAATAAGAGAGTCCAGGGAGGTAAAAGGATTCACCAGAGACAGAGCCTGGAACAGAACAGGCAGACTGACTGAAACACACTGCTGAGGGTCTACTACGTCATGTGGGTTCCCTCCCTGGCTGGCAGCAGGGATCGAACTCATGCTGCAGTGGCTGTGGTTTGCTTCATAGTGCGTTGCTTAACCAACTGCATTGCTTAACCCACTGCGCCAACTTGGAGGCCCTGGGCTACATTTTAAACATTTCTTTTATGTACCATAAAATGATACAACAACAAAAAGAAAATGGAAATTCAGCTGTGACTATGAATGTTACAGATTTAATAGCTAAAATTATTCCTTTTTTTTAAAAAAAAAAAGATTTATTTATTTAGACATACAAAAGCTGGGGTAGAGGCCAGAGTCCAGGGAGGTGAGAGGACTCACAAGAGACAAAGTGGGGAGCAGAACAGGCAGACTGACTGAAACACACTGCTGAGGGGAGCAGCGGGAGAGGCAGGAGAGGTCTGCTGCGCCATGTGGGTCCCATCCCTGTCCGGCAGCAGGGATCAAACTCGTGCTGCAGTGGCTGCGGTTTGCTTCATAGTGTGTTGCTTAACCCACTGCGCCACCAGGGAGGCCTTAAAATTATTATCTTTATAAAATATGTTGATACACTAATGCTGGGTTTGGAAAACATTAGAAAACCTATCCCTACACAGGCAGACAGTAAAAATATTAATGGTGACACTTATAAAGAAGATCCTAGAAAGCAACACTTTTCATTAATTACAAAATAGAGACATGGTTAGCCTTAGTTCCCCATCACTTCTGAATTCCTGTAAACAATAAGTCTACCGTAAAGTTGTTCCTAAATTTCTTCCAAACTGAATTACTCAAAATAAAAGAGTAGGGTAAGTGGTAGAAAAACACTTTAAAAGTGGTGAAAATATTCTGTTTTGTCCACACAGTTCTTAAGCAAAGAAAACTGACAGAGTAAACTAGAGCAATTTCAAAACAGGGCAGTGCTGAGTCACAGACTTGCACAGAGAACTGAACAAGCTTACTCTGCAACTGGCCTCCATTTCACCCCTGGAATTCTTTCATTTTTGTTTTAACAGAACTCTCATGTGTTTGGGCAACAGTAGAAAACCCTAACTTTCAGCCTCGTTTTTCCCTAGAAACTAATCTTTTGAGATTTGCTCCAAAAACAACTATCAGGTGCTGGATTTAATTATTGCACTACATTTTTATTATGTACAAGTTTCCATGGAAACAGATAGGTTTCTATCTTTTCTCTTTCACCAAATAAACATACTTAGAAAAAAAGCACAATACTCACCGACACCATGAAATTCGACTCAAAGATCTGGAAAGATACAGAAAAGTCCTGCAAGTGCCAGCACTGTGGCTATTTATATGATGCTCTACTCCCAAGCAGACCAGTGAAGCGCAGGACGCACTGGCCCTGGTAGCTCGTCTGGGAGGAGCCCACTGACAGATGGGAAGGTTCCTTTTTTTCCCACTGCCTCATTTCTACTCTAAAGGCAGTGGGAGGGCTCGTGGTGCTGGCATCAGCAAGCATTTGTCAGAAATGCAGAATCCTGGGCCCTGCCCAGACTTGCCCTTTAATGAGCTTCCGGAGGAGGTTTGTTGGCACACTGGAGCTTGGAAAACATTTGTTTCTCCCCTAAATGAGCAGTGTACAGCTGCTGAGCATGCTTGCTTCTTTATCTCATTAAGATAGTTATTAAATTGCTTCTCTAATCTTTTGAGTTAAATAACTAGTTCTCAACTTTCCCCACATTTCCTATTGTTTGGTGCATAGCCATCTGCTATTTTACTTTTCAAAAACATCACTGTCTTCCCTGAGTCCTTTATTACCCCGTGATACACACAGGGGATGTGGCACACCCTATACTTCTGAGCTGCAGGGCTGAGTATGACAGAAGCATGACGCCACAGCACAGGACACACCTGAAACCAACCTGTGCTTTTTTACAAAACAAGACATTCCGGAAATGTATTCTACACTTAGGAATTTCAGAAACTGCTGGATTTCATCACTTGTGAATGTGATAAAGGTATATTTACATAATTTTAGATTAGGATGACCCCTGAAAAATGAAAACACACCAGTCTGTAGTCAGGTCTTCCACCGAACCGCCAACCTCGACTATTTACATGTATCCCTTTGGGTCAGTTTTCATCAGCTGAAGTTTGCTAATAAGTTCACTTTCTAATTTACAATACTATAGCCTTTCAGGCCAAAGTTCTCACACTGCTTCTCGCTTAGGCTCCTGTCTCCCTGCCTCAGGATCCTCATGCACCCCCTACCAGAGCAGCACCATCTTTTAGGTTTCAAGGTTACCCGTGCACTGACTGTTTCCTGTGTGATGCCAAAAGCAGTGAGATGATTTACTTATATCTCACAACCGTGATATTAGCTTTGGAAGGAACAATGAAACTCTCAAAGTGGCAAACACAAAACAAAACTGCCTGTGAGCTAAAACTTGAACATCCCTGGAGCTACTGGTGTCAGCTGTACCTGCACTCACGTGGTGGAAGAAAGCAGGGGGCTCTGTGTCACAGCGAAGTGAAAGGGTTAACCTGAAACTGCTGCCCTGAGCTGAATTCTTCAGTTTGGTACTGAAGACCTATATAAATTTATTCTATTTCTAATCTACTCTTCAAGCCAAATCTTCTGATACTACCTCAAACGATTAATATTTTGTAATGTAGCAAAATATACCTAATGTAACACTAGACTATTCTGTTACCCCAAGCATACTGGGTTGTTTGTGACTTCTAGGCCCCCGATGATGTTGCCTTTCCCAGCCGGACTGACTTCTTGACAACCTCTACCTCTTTAACTTACACTTTTTATTTAAGACTCTGAAACCTCCCCCAACTGCCTCAGTCCAAATATGGTTTATTTGCTTTATGGCATTCATAGTGCATGCAACCTCATACTATAGTTATTGAGGTACATATTTTATTTTCCAACCAAACTATAACTTCTTTGAAGGTATTCCTAAGGTCTGATTTCTGTATTTCCCCTTCCTCTGTACCACCTGGCTGGTAGTTTAAATATGTGAAAACTGGTTAGGTTCCAGGTATTTGAAAGGAAAGATGACTCACCTGTTTTGGCTGGAGAAAGAGGCCTGGTCTATAGGCAAGATGCTTTCTGGCCACGGGGCAGTCTGATTTGGAGGAGCTTGCTGTTGGCTATACTGAGGTCCCCCCATGTTCATCTCTAATTCAGTTGGCCCTAAAAGAAAAGAAAAAAAAATCTTATAACTCACAATCAGGGAAGTATCTATTTCTACTATGCAGTATAAAGTGAAGTATCTGGCTTAAAAAAGTATCTGAAAAAAAACTGAAGCAATAATAATTAGGTAAAAACAATACAGACAATTTTGTTTTGAAGTAAAAATAAAGGCAATAAATATGAAAGCTGATCACCCACTTTGAAAATATATAGGTCAACACTGTAAATCTTTTGCACTTAGGAAACTTTATAGTCTTTAAAAAAACCCAAAAAGCTTTTTTTAATGTAGATTAAATCTTACTGAGATTTTATTATATTGGAAATTCAACCTGGGAAGTAGAAAAATATAATTTCATAAAAATCATCATAATAAATCCATTATATATTAACAAATTTTTTTGAGATGGGGCAGACTATTAAACACATTTAATATACTAATGTTTCAGGTAAGATATATTTTTAGAAAGTTATGACTTCGTAAGTTCATAATCAAACAGTAAAGAATGAGATAATTTAAAAAATACATGGATTGCTTCACAAACTGGCAGGGCCCATGCTAATCATCTCTATATCATTTCAATTTTAGTATACTTGCTGTAAAAGCAAGTACCATATACAAGGTTTTCTAAAGTGGCATACTTTTGCAAATCACTTTAATGTCTGGATTGACAGGAGAGCCAGAATCTCCTATGTGCTTCAACCTTCCATCCATCCAGTCCATCCATGTGTGACACTAGATAGTGCAAAATTTGGAACTCTACTGTGCAGCATGAGAGAATGACAGTGAAGAAGATTCTCAGTGTCTCAACATTAAGTGAAGTGGAGCAGAGTGGAGGCCCAGACAACTCAAATGTGCAGTGTCTTGGAAGTTCTCTTCAGAGTAAAATTTATGGCTGGTTAAGAACTTTCAAGTGATGTTTTGTTACCATTGTATGTAAATCTGTCTTCCACTATGCTAGATTATTTTCTGTTGAATTTTGGCATTTTAAAATTTATTAAAAATTGGAGAAACTAAGCACCTCAATAAAGCTAATAGAGCAATAGCCTAACTTCAAAAATCAGGTGCCCTTCAGTAGAGAAAGACTGAGGAGAAATGAACATTTCTGGATATAAGAGATTTATTATAATTTTTAATGAATATTTTTTTAAGTTTCCTAGTTAAATTTGCATGAAAATTTGATAATTTTTTAGCATTTTTGTGCAAGTCTTAAATTATATAAATTTATGTTTGGTAACCACCAATTAATTCAAAACACTTTCAGTGTAGAATGTCATCTCTCAGAAACAAAAGCCAAAATATACTAAGCAATTAAATAACTGGGTAAGAAAACTGATGCCAGAGGCAGGATGAGAATTCTGCATTATCTTGTTAAAACAACCCTGGCATCATTCCACTGATGATTCAGCTCTTACTCATTGTGCAATATCTAAGTATAAGAAAAAGTACACAAACATTAACTTATCAGAATTATGCTAATGTACAAGATAAGAGAAAGGTTAGTATGTCAGTGATTAAGAAAGTAATCTCAAATATGAATTGCACAGACCATTTTTTAAATAGCTTTATTGAAATAAAATTCACTATCATACAATCCAACCATTAAACATGTACAAGTCAGTGTGTTTTGGTATATTAAAAAAAATTGTACAATCTTCGCTACCATCGATTTTAGGACATTTTTCTATTCTCCCCAAAAGAAACTCTTAGGTGTCACTCCCTATTTCTCCCCAGACCCACAGTCCTAAGCAACTACAAATCTAATTTCTGTCCATTTATGTTTACCTATTCTGGGTATTTCATATAGATGGTTTCATATGATGGAATCAGACGATTAATTTTAATAATGTAAACTGTATCCAAATAGAATTCTAGTGAGATGAGATGTTCTATTTCACGGGAGAGTCTGGTTTAATAGTCTAGGCTACTGGCTCAAGAATCTGCATTGTAAGCTCCTGAGATAACTCTGATGATCATCCAAACTTAGGAACCAATGTTATATCACTGAAATACGTCTTTGAAAGTAGTACATACACAACATTTATAGTGTGACACTCTAATTTACTGCCCCCAAAAGCTGAAATTACATAAGTTAAATTTGAAAATAAAACAAAGATAACTGACTTTCTTATGGGCCTAGAGAACCTTTCAGAGTCTATGATTCTACAGAGTTCCAGTAAAATCCCACCATCTCAGCATGGTACACGGGGATCACCTAAACTGCAAATTAGGAGCATGTCTTGAAACTTATGGAGCTCTTACTCTCTTTCAAGAAAGGGTAGATATTAAAGCAAAAAACACTGGAAGCACCTTACCTATATTCATGACCTGAGACTGAAGCATCTGTCTTTGGCCAGGCTGGCTGTTGGGTCTCATGGGGATGCTGGCTGTTGGGTTTCGAATCATACCTCCTTGGATTGGTCGGTTCATGGCACTGGTGGTGGCAGCACAGGTGACTCTTACAGCAGAACTCTGTGGTGCCCATTCCCCAGATGGTATGTTGGGCCGGGCAGCATTACTACTAATCATCCCTGCAGGCAAGCCAAAGAAAACTGAGAGATGAAGTAACTGAAAACATATTCAGCATGTATGAATACCAGATGATCTTACTCTGTACAAAACAATCATTCTGTAGTACATAGTCTGACAACTAACTCCCTCATTGGGACAGACTCGGGGCTGTGGCTAAGAAATAAGAATTGGCAATTACTACAAAGTTTTTCTCAACGTGGACTTATACTCTTTATAGTTCAGAAAAGCTGTTAAAATTGTTCCCATATGTACTTAGAAACAGGTGCTGTGGTGTGTGGATAACCCCAACTTCCTTCCTCAGGAAGTGAATCACATTAGCTGATATACACGTCAACGCTTTACTTTCCAAAAAGGAGGGGAAGCTTAGAGGAACAAGGTGAAAACTGATAATCAATATTCTAAGTATAAACCAAAACCACAGAGAAAAATCCCAGGAAGCATATGACAGATTTTCAAATTCCTGAACTTCTACCAGAGCATTTTAATTTGTTGTAAGCTTTAAAACTGACACAGGTAGCCCCTTAAACATGGGGAAATTACAGGATCTTTTTGATATTTACTACATTTATTTACAGCCAGTGCTAAGGAAAGGAAACTCCTACTTCAATATACCTGAGTCACTACATTCCTCATTATGTATAGATCTAGAATGGCTTCAGACAGATTTGTAAAAATCTTTTGATGTTTGTAAACAGTTCTCTGACCACATACAACAGTAAGAGCAAAAGACTGACAAGCCTATCAAGAGTTTGTTTTATCTGGCTTGGCCCCTGGGATGCTGGTTATGGTCACATGTTTGTTAAGATTTGATAGTCTAAGAGGAAAAAAACCACAAATGAGAACCTTTCAATTTCAAGTGCTTACTGATGGATGCACTAAGGTTCTGCTTTTCAAAACAAGGCTTGCTTTCATTTACTTTAACTATGATAAACACCTAAAAATAGTTATGTTTAAGAAATGGAGAGGATATGTATTCTCATTTCACTAGTAAAGATGATTAACGGTGGAGAGTAATTAGACTGAAAAAAACTAGATTATTAATAAGTATTTTAAAAACCGTTTAAAGATGAGATTTAAACTATGCATAGATATTATGGGTGAATCAGTATTTTATTTTTCCAAAGTTCTAGTCTCTAAACTCTAAATAATATGACAAAGTTATAAAAATCTAGAAAGCAGAAAGGGAAAATAATAATCCAACAATATTAGTGTAACTACAGAGAGTAGTAGTTTCTTTTCGTCTTTTTCTTTTTTTTGGGAAATAAAACACAGGTATTATATGATTTTTTACACCAGATCTGAATATAGGTGTATCCCCTACATTCCAACTTCAGAGTCCTAAAGAACTCAGAATTTCCTGTATTCTGCTAAGGAGTTAATTCTAATAAATAATTTCTTCCTTTTTGCATATAGAATTTTATATAAATCAGTATTTTATTTATATAAGTCAATACTTTATCTTAAAGATAAATGTAGGTAGGTCTTTAAGTAGAACAAAATTAGTATGGCACTATTTCTGTGAATATGTAAATTAGCAATAATTGTAGCCAGTGCCCAGCACATATAACAGGCACCCTGTATTTGTTGAATGAATAAATTATTTTAATACAGCATATCACATTTCCCACTTAAAACTATCTAAATATCACATGTATACAGGGATTACACACTATGCTAAAAAAAAACAACACCTGCAAGTATAAGTTCTTATCATCTTTCTTTTTTTTCACTTCCTTCTTCTCTAGTACCTTGTTATCTAGTACCTCACACAGACAAAGGAAGAAAGCTATAAACTGTGAGCAGCACTTGATTAGAAAACTCAGCAAACTACTATAAACTGTGATAAACAGATTTTACAGTGTACAGGACACAGTGTAATAGCAATCAGTGCTGCTGCAGTGATTTCTAACCTGAACTGGATGAAAGTTTGGGAACATGGTATAGTATGGCAGTGATTACCACTTAGAAAATGTGCTTGGGAAGTTTGGCAGACACCTTAAATTACAGCAAGTCAAGGTCCAAACTACATGACAGGCAAATTCACACTTCTTCAAAAATGGAGTCCTAGACCAGTTACTATTAGGTCAGACATACTACCATTTAAAATTCATTATTTTCAGTTTTTTTCTGAGTGAGACACTTTGTCTATAAGTATGAAAGGTTGGTTGAATTTTAAACTTTCTTTTTGAAAATGCCAAACACAAATCACCAACGGGAAGCACTGGGATTATTAAGGCAGATTATCATAGGACAGAAAGTATCAAATTAATTTACACATTATCACTACAGTCTAGAATAGTAAATGATATAGCATTAATGATTAGAAACCTCATACTGTAATGATCAGAGGCCACTTTCACAGTAAAAACTTGTAGAAATTTCTTACATTCAAATGTTAGTTTCTAACAGTAAAGAAATCCACTTCAAATATTCCACTAGTTTGATGTGGATAAATACATCACTTATTTAAATAACCCACCAATAAAGGAATAGTGCATTTGAGCCCTTACCTGTGCTACTGTTCCCTAAATTTCCTTGGTTTCCTATCATCCCTTGATTACCCATCATTCCTGGCTGAGGAATCACTGAGTAGGGACTATTGTTTCTGATTGGTGGGAAAGGTCCAGCACCAGTTGGGCTTTGCAATGTGATGTCAAGTGGTAAATTCTGGTTTGGCAATAACCTGCCCAGTTGCCCTGGTCGTGGGTTATTAAAAGCTAAGGAGAAAACAAATGAAAATTGAAGGTTAATATAGAATAATAGAAAAGAAGAGTAACAGATGTAGTGTTTAGGGAAAATGTGGTCTGTAAAATAACAAAGATATATACACATCAGGGACCAAAAACAAATTTACAGATTAAAAAAATGCAGTGCCAAAAATGCAGATTCATCATTTAATCAAGTCTCTAAATTCTTTTTGATCTTGGAAAAGAGTCTATTATTTTTCCCCTTCCATACTAATTTCTAATGTTCAATTTAATTTGCTACAAGTAAACCACTAATATAGATTTATTCATGTGTTACTCGAACATAAGACTAATGTTTTCTCAGTTATGAAGCTATGAACAGCTGCTGCATAACATCGAATTTAAACAACACATGTAGTTTCAATGTTAGAAAGTCATTTCTTAACTGAACTTTCTCAAGAGTAAATTAGTTTACAAGTGTGCTACTCTCATTGGAATTAAAATCTTTAAGTGTGAACTCTGTTATGTGAAGTTGGTATTAAATTAAAGCTTTAGGGCCCTATTTAATTTTCCAAATACAGTTTCTTTAAGTTTTGGACAGATGATTTTCAAGTTAGTTTACAACAATTTATCGGGCACTAAGCATTATACCAATCTAATCTACTATCACATAGACAACAACCAGTAATTTGTAACATTACACTTCAAAGACACAAAGAAATTATGAATTACAACTTAAAAAACAAACAATATTAAATACTTTATTTTCTCTTAATTACAGTATGACAGATCAAAGAAAATAAAAAATAAGTTCTTAATTGATAAAAATATTTAGAGGACTTGGAATGAAAATCATATATATGCTTAACCATGACTTTCTCAGGTTTAGTTACCTGGTTACTATTCACCAATCTAATACCATTAGGAGGCACTGATAGAGGAGAATCATGAGTTCCCACAGCCCTTCAGTAATGACTCTGGCCCATTATAAATGCTCTAGTGTATTTCTTACTTCACGTGGCCCATAAGACCCTCCCTTCTCCAAGAAATGGGTAGGTCTGAAAGGTAACAAGCAAAACTTCATCTCTGTTTTATCTTTTGCAGAATATTCAGGAATCACTTGAGAAAAGATCTAATAATTAAAGATAATGTGATCTGGTTGAGAACTGTCATTTCTGGTTTGAGAACTGTATTTAAAGAAGAAAAAAATCATTGTGTTCATGAATATTTTTCCACAAATTAGGGCCCTAGTGGAGGAAAGATATTTTCTTCTACTCAAAGCTATTGGGCAAAGTCAGGTAGCTCTCAAGTTTGTAATCTAAACGTTCATAATAAAAATGAAAGACTCGATCTTAAACTTACAAGTGTATAAAATAGAAAGGATTTTAAAAAGTATTATATAAAACTTGTATTTTAGAAAATAGTCTAGTCTTTTTTATATCAAACTAAACTTAAACAGTAGTCAGAAAACATTTATTCAATAAAGTTCTTTACAGAACTGGTATTTAACTGAGGGTTCCAAAAAGACAGGACATACGTAATGTGTGTATCCTTTTCACATATAATGATTAAGGATTCTGAGAAGAAATTTTTAAATAGTATATTACACCTAAAAGCCAGCATAATTCTCTAATTTTCCATATTTTATTCTGTTACATATTAAAATGCATAAAATCTATTTTAAACTCCATTTCTGAAAGCAGTAGCTTAAAGAGAAATATTACAATTATCTGAACAAGTTTATCTATATAGGTCAATTTCACTCCATGGTGATTAAATTAGCCACAAGAAAGTGTTGGAAAGTCGTGTTCACTAGAATCAATTCTGAATGCTGTTTTGAAGGACCAGGACAGTAGATGGTGCTATTTGACCACAAAAACCTTGAAGTGACTAAGCTATTCGCATCAGATTTTAATAATCCTTACTGCCAATGGCAATTCTACAGGAATTTCTTGGCATAACCATCAGGATCGCATACTCACTGCTCTGTGAAATTCGCAGTGTTTTCTGGGCTCCAACAGGTGGGACAGAGCTGTTCTCAGCTGTGAGTTGCATGAGGTCATTGATGATGGCTTGCTTGTCAACTGATCCAGCAGGGGCGCCTGGCCTCGTGTCTGGGAAAAGCTGTGGTAATTGACTATTCTGCAAATCATCCAAAATCTCCTCCAAGTTGTCCAGCTCACTGCCAGGCTGCAGTTAACAAACGGAAGAGTTTATCCAGTTCACACCAAGAGCGGGCACCACAGGCCCATTTACAGTCACAGACCTAACTGGTATAGGACACCACAGTCAGAGTGTACATCTACGTGTACTTCAGGCTGAACAGTTAATTATCAACTTTAAAAAAAATTAAATTGACAAAGGAAAGCCAATTTACTCTCTTGTCCTCAATTTCCTTATCTGTAAGAACAAAGAACTGAATTAGAACGCTCTCTTCTAGCATTGTGATTCATTAGCAATTTATAAATCCCCCTTTATTTTATGCTAATTATCCAATTAACCACAAGTATGTATATTTCTAATTAAGTAAGTATGTATTATGACTTAAGGAGTCCAAGACTGGGTTTTGTGGTTAAATGTCCCCATGAAATAATAAACCAACAGACTGGTGCAAAAATATGACTCAAATTTATACTCTATCATTATTTGGTCCTTTTAGAGCTTTTTTTTAAAGGGAGAGATACAAAATAAACTTGAAATAACCACAAACTAGTCTTTTCAACTTGGGTGGTGTTTTCTTTTTTTCTTGCTTGCACTTTCAGTTTCGAATAACACACTGGCTTTCTCAGTCACTTACCAGTTTAGATAACAAAATGTAGGGAAGCAAGACAGAAATGGGTTGTCCTGAAACACAGCCTCTATTAACCTGACTTCACAGAAGTCACAAAATATTTCTTAAGAGTTTTTCCCTTTTTAAAAATAATTTCCCTGGTGGCGCAGTGGGTTAAGCAACACACTATGAAGCACACCGCAGCCACTGCAGCATGAGTTCAAGCCCTGCTGCCAGCCAGGGGGAGACCCACATGGCACAGCAGACCTCTCCTGCTGTGCCTGCTGCTCTTCTCAGCAGTGTACTTCAGTTGATCTGCCTGTTCTGCTCCCTGCTCTCTGTGGTGAATCCTCTCACCCTCCCACACCTCTGGCCTGTACCCCAGTGCTTGTATGCATAAATAAATATAAAAAAAATAATTTCATGTCAATTACCGACATTTAAAATACACGGTAAAATATCACTACTATTCCATTCCTAGTCCTTTTCTTCAGAAAGCACAACTGATTTTATATTGTTTTAAGTAGAACCTATTTGCATTCCAAGTATTAAAATCAAGCAGTGCCTACTACATAAGAAAATGACTAAGTTACATGTTAGGTTACTTTCTACTGAAGAAAGTATTAGAAATGATTCTCTTGATGTGCAGGTAGAAAAACATGTTAGTCTTTGCCTTCTGCGCGCCACCCAAGATCCTGGTGTCGCCATGGGCCGCCGCCCCGCCCGCTAAAAATCAACTCAAAATGGATTAAGGATTTAGACATAAGACCTGTAACCATAAAATTACTAGAAGAAAAAGTAGGCAAAACCCTACATGACATACACA
>JAGFMF010011568.1:1740841-1765503 GCA_019455555.1 Galemys pyrenaicus
GACTGAGGTGATGGTGCACTGGTGAGATGGTGATGGGGAATACATGGGGATTACAATTAATGGCAAGTATATGTAAATTTAAAAATATTTTAATAAAAATTATTAAAAAAATAAACACACTGAGCAAACTGAAAAAAAAAAAAAAAAGAAAAACATGTTAGGCAATTTCACTGGATAGACTTTGAATACTGGATCATGACTAACCCTTTGCCTACACTGGCAATTCAAATGAAATCACTTACATCTGATATGAGACATACTTAAAGCAGAATGGTTTAGTTTTTATTCTACCTATAATTCCTATTCCCCACAAAGAGGCTGAATTTGCTAAGGTCTTACAATTTATGGCAAATGTAATACCAGTATGGGAAGTCTGTTTTTATTTTTTTTTAATATTTATTTATTTATGCATACAAGCACTGGGGTACAGGCCAGAGGTGTGGGAGGTAAGAGGATCCACCAGAGACAGGGCGGGGAACAGAACAGGCAGATTAACTGAAACACACTGCTGAGGGGAGCAGCGGGCGAGGCAGGAGAGGTCTGCCACGCCATGTGGGTCCCCTCCCTGGTCAGAGGCAGGGATCGAGCTTGTGCTGCAGTGGCTGCATCAGCTTCATAGTGCCTTGCTTAACCCATTCAGGAGGCCCTGAAGTCTGTTTTCTTTTTTTTTAACTGAGGTAACTAACACTGGTTTACAACACTGTGTGTAATTTAAGGAAATAGACTCACACCTTCTCAAATGTATGTCAACATACCGCACCCACTACCCAAGCACCAATAGTCCTTTTCTGGCCATAATTCTCAAGTTTGCAAGGATAAGTTGAAGTGACGTTTTGTTTTTGTATGCAGTCAATCAGCTTAGCAATAATTTGGCGATTCATTTTCCAGGAATTTTTAATGCTCTGTTAGAGCAATTATTTGTAAGACCACTTTTTAGTTGGCTTATCTGTTCATTTCTAAAAGAAGAACAGATAATGGGAAAGATACATCATAGCTAAACTGGTTCCAAACTTAGCATCTTAAAAGTATAAACAGACAAAATGATCCTTAAATCTCCTTAGGAAGGCACCACACTGTACATCCTCTTCAAAGGCAACGTAGTTTGTCCTCTAGAGTAGAAGCAAATCTTTGCCTGCATCCTAAATGATGATGTGTAGGCACCAAGTTGAATTTAAAAGCTGGTGGCTACGTTTTCATACTCTAAGAACAGCAGGGGAATTAAAATTCAGTAAATTCTTGTCACCTATTCATGATCACTCTGCTATATATGCTGACTGGGCTGAACAGTGCACAAAACTAGTCATGCTACTTAACCTTTTCTTTTTTTTCCCTGAATGCATACAGATGATTTTGTGTAAGTATGATGTACACGTAAAGTGATTTCCTTATAAATCTATATCATGTTGTGTTGAATACATACGGTATAAACATCAGTATAAACATTTAAACACTTATTGCTTTCCAAGGCCAGTGCCTGGAACTCAGTAATGAACATTCAGGCACTGTGATGAATTCCTTTAACCGTATTAAACTGTACTTTAAAAAATATGTGCTAAGTATCCTGATGGCTGTATCATGAAAATAGCAACAGAGATAAGAAATTCTAATAACTGTCACGTTTACTGCTATCCTATGAAACCAGGTATCCCTACTACAATGCTGCCTTGTGTAGAATATTTTAAAAAGTGGCCCTTAGGTTAAAACAGGGGGGTGGGATGAGCACAAGGGACCATAGTGATGGTTCACAGGTGATGTGGTGGTGGAATATTTATGGGGACTACGTGTGAGGGGAGAAATCAAATACTGTAAATATGAACAACGTAAAAAAGTTAAAAATTAAAAAAAGGAAAAAAGTGGACTTTAGCACTTTCTGTGTATGTAATGATAAAGGAGCAGGGTGTGACAGTTGCTTCTTGAGAAAGTTTTGTTAGACTTATACTGGATGATAAACATCCAATAAAAAGTATCATAAACAATAATAAAAATATATTATTTTATGAGTAGATACTATTGTATTTGTCCCAATCCTACATAAAAGAAAGCTTTTACAATATAGAGTAACAACAGTCTAGGTTTAGAGTTCCCCCTTTTCTTTATACCTGTAATCTTTTGACATAAATAAATTTTAAGTCTTGAAAAGAAATAATCTTGAAGAGAAAAGTCTTGAAGAAAAAAATAACTATATACAATAAGCTTCAAAGCCTCTAATAACAAGACTCAAGAGTCATCCCTAGTAACCTACTCATGGCTAATATAATGAGTTTAAAATAAATTTACTGCTCTACATATAAATAATTGGAATAGTTTGAATCATTTATTGTCTATTTCAATAAATTGAAATAAATCTATTAAAATCTATTTTTCCTTATTATTTTTAAAAGAATGAATTAAAAACTGATTTTTAAATTTTACTATGCTACTTTAGGTGATCAAATTCAACTGGAGCATAGTCTAGCTCTGACAAGAACTAAACATATGACTTAAGAAAGGGAGGCAGGTATTTATTAAAAAGGAATTGGCTGTTTGAAGTCTCATAACTATGAACATGAAATTCATTCAGCTAACCATAAGAAAAATGTACTATGAAACTTTCCCTACTAGGGAAAATAATGCCTTGTCTGTGTTTATTTCTTGTTAATTTTTGGAGTGCACATTTAAAAATTACTCTAACTGCCTTCAGTTTACTTTAAATGTTCTTTTTCAAGGAGATCATGTTCAGAAGGGCTATACCTCTTTGGTTGTTTAGCAAGAAAACTTGATGACTAAAACATTCTCTTATGTAGTCCTGTAAGTTCTAGAAGGAAGGGATATGATCACATTGAGTTACTGATCAAATTTTGGAAGCTTTAATTCTCATCAAAAGTTCTTCTAGTCTCTATCCACTTTGTTAAGCAAGATTTCTTCACAAGACAAAAAGATTAATGCCTTCCTTTAAAATGCTTTGCCAAGATACTTCAAAGTTTTGCTTAGGCATCTATTTGAATGCTCAAATTAGCCACATCAATTTGAATAGTTAAACTATTTCAGGAGGAAAATGAGTCAGAAAGATTTTTATAAAAGTTCTACAAAATGAAAATTAGACTTGATTTCTTTAATTTTTCATTTTTCTGGTTTTATGAATTTTTCATGTGTCAAATCCACTTTTCTGAAGCAAATATAAAGAGCACGTGCATTTTAATAGCCTAAGTATTCTAATAATTTACAAAAAGAACTTTGCAAAAATTTTATATAAAAATGTAATGTTACTACGCTTACCAAACATAACATTTTTAAAAGTGATAATATATTTTTACATTTGTAGGGAGGTTTTCTGGATACTACCAGTTTTAAAATATGGGTTGTTTTTCTAATGGAGCAAGTAACAGGAGGAGATTCCTTTTAGACCATTTCTAAGGCCTCATCATAAGTGGCCCTGTAGCATTAGAAAGAATGAGTATCATCTGGTCATGTTCCATTGTGCTATCAAATATATAACTTAGAAGTCAGTAAGCACATTGGAAAATGTTCTGCTGTTTCCTGTTACAAAATGCTGTAGAAACAAATGTTTAAATACCCAGTAAAGGATGCTATTTTAGGTATAACAGTGCCATTGAAGTACTTCCGTCCTTAATAAGTTAGTTGATATTAGTTGATAGGCTAAACACACACTAAGCTTATGGTTCTTTTCCGAGTCAAAATACAAGACAGTTAACTGCAATTCAGGCTCCCTAATAGTTTACTTGACGAAAAAATTTGTTGTATTCCCTTAAAATAAAAAAAAAAAAAAACTTCAATAAATGTGTATGGCAGTTAACAGGAGACACAGTTAACCTGGGCTTGGGAATAGTGAAGGAGAGTTAAGGTGAAAGAATCGCTTTTTTTCTTAAAGTAAGTCATTCTAGCTTTGATCTAAATTTAGGTAATGCATACTTCCTGTGGTAACCTTTCTTTTCAAGTTGCAATGTTTTTGATGTTAAAATTGCTCTGAAGTAGTATTTTTGGTGAAGTTCTAAAATGGGATTGGATGGAGGGTGAGACCAGGGGCTGGGTTTCATTAAGAAAAAAATACTGTATGTGTATGTGCACTATTTTTTGGCTCACCCAAAATAACAGATTTGTGCTCATTACACTCTGGGCTTTATGCTCTCTAGGTGAAAACAATTTTGATTAGAAACTTTCTTCTAAACAAGAATCAGAAAGTGACTCAAGGGCCTTATTTTTTTTAAACTTCTTCTGTCATCAGTTTTTTTGACTGATGTTAGTTTAATCATATATCTAAATATAGGAATGCCAAACAGTGGCCCCCTTCCCTGACCCTTTAATTCCCCTAGGGCCTCAGGCATGGGATAGAAATAAATTCTGTTTATGGAGGGAGGGGCCAGTCACTTAGCCATTAAGCTAAGGTGGACCTCATGAGTCACCATCTTGACTTCTAGCATGTGTCAAGAGACTGAGTGACAGTATCTGTGCCTGCCACTCTGAACTGCCACTAGCTCTGGATATTCTAATCTAGCGAACTGCAAAAGATTAAAACATTTACAGTTGTCAATCTGTTTTTGTGCTGCACTTTAGCTAAAACATTGCTGTTAGTTTTCTGCTGAGACTCCAGCGTCCCCTGTCTGATGACTATACAGCGTTACAGAATACCACTATCATCGAAGTTTAAGGATTAATTACCAAAAATGTTTATATAACTAGGCTGTTTCCCATGTGAAAGGCACAAAGGATTGAAAAATCATATCTGCCTTAGTGATATGGTAGCAGCTATCAAGACATCCAAGTGAAAGAAACAAAGGATGTGGAGTGCTTAGAACCACAATGGAGGCAGCTATAAGGCATGAGTGGCCTCTGCTTTCCTGATTAGGATCCTAAACTTGCCTCTGCTGACTCAGTGGAATTCAAGGTTACAGCAAAGGGGGTACTTCTCTCCCTCCTCCCCATCTACAAGTAAGTAGTCTGAGAAGACAAACAGGTCAACTATTGGACTATACAGCTTCTTTGCTTCTGAACCACGTAGGACTTAAAAGACCTGAAGTCAGGGCAGTGTGCAAGGATTAGAGGGTGAGTGGATAGTGTGGGGTGGTGAAGTCTTGGATTATTAACTCAGTCACTGATTCCCCAGGAAATACCTTATGCTAAGCTATCTTGTCAGTAGTAACTTTTTTTTAATGAAGAAAAATATTAAATGGTTTATATTTTCCCTGTGATTCATTATCTCCTTAGCATATCATCGACAATGATTTTGAGTAGGAATCAGGTTTTCAGATAAGAAAAGAGAATACAACCTTTGGCTTTAATTTTGACTTAATATATGATGGCTTAAATATCCTAACATCCAATTAAATGTAATCTTTCCTTTCTGACCATCCATTGCCCCTTAAATACTTTCATACCGAAGGTCTAAAAATTTCTTCAGCATTAATCAGTTTTGATTCAGAATATAAAGAGGATGATCGTCATTAAGTTTGAAAACCAGTCAAAGTCTGATCTTAAAAAGAGACAAAGGTAAATGGAAAGCAGTATGGCAGTTCCTCAATCTACTAAGAATGGAACTTCCATATGATTCAGCAATCCCACTCCTAGGAATATACCCAAAAGACACAAATACACTGATTCAAAAGAATACCTACACCCCGATGTTTATAGCAGCACTCTTTACAATAGGGAAGACCTGGAAACAACCTAAATGCCCAAAAACAGATGAGTGGATCAGGAAGCGGTGGTACATATACACGATGGAATACTATTCAGCAATCAAAAAGGATAAACTCATTCACAGGAACATGGATGGAGCTAGAAGGGATTCCGCTCAGTGAAATAAGTCAGAAGGCAAAAGAAAAATATCAGATGGTTCCTCCCCTAGGAGGAATATAAGGGAACCAAATAAGGATCAAGGAAAGAATAAGAACAATAATAATAATAACAATAATAATAATAAAAACAACAAAAACAAAGAACAAGGACAAATGGGGGACACTTGGTGGGAAGGGGGGAGAGAGAGGGTTGAGGGCAGATAAGAGCACAAGGGACTGTGGTGAAATGGTGATGGGGAATACATGGGGATTACAATTGATGTCAAATATATATAAATAAAGGGACAAAATTAAAAAAAAAAAAGAAATCATTCAATCGAGTTTGCTTTGAACAAGCCCAGTTGTGAAGAAGTGACTGTCTCCAATTCAGGCATCTGCTATAACAGGAGTCCACAAAGTAAGCTGGCCTGGGGGTTAGTTAAATCCTGCCCACCACCCACTTCTGTATGGTCCAAGAATGGATTTACCTTTCATTAATTGGAAAAAAAATCAAAAGAAGTATGTTGTTTGTGATACATTAAATGGTATAAAATTAAAGTATCAGTACCTGTACTTTTACTGGGATAAAGCATATTTTTTGCTGACATACTGGCTATGGCTGCCTTTGCATGACAATGGCAGAAGTAAATAGCTGTGACAGGGACTGTATGGCCTGCAAAGCCTAAGTGATTTACCATATGTCCCCTTACCAAAAACAAGTCAGGCGACCTTTGCTATATAACATTGTCACTCTGCTAGATAAAGGATTTGGAGAAAGCAGCTACAGTGAGAATTAAGTTTGTTTAAAAGTAAGAACAAGAAAGGAGGAGGCTTATTATTTATGTAATCACCTGAGGTCTCAAAATGGCCCTGTGGAGAAAATCCTTGATGGCTATGGATTAGCATACATGGGAGAACACATTACAGAACTTACCTGGTCACTAGGCTCAAAGCTCATCTCTTCCTTCTCAGTTTTCATAGCTATTAATTTTGTGTTACTGGCAGGGTCTGTCTTACTGTCCAGTCGCTCAAGTTTGGGGGTGATTTCTGGTAAACCAATATCTTTAGTATCATCTTTATCTAGCAAGTAACGAAGTAGTGCATTCTCTTTCTTCTTGGGGCTCACGGGCTCTTGTTTAACAGTCACTTCTGAACCAGGAGCTGTGCTGTTGGCCTCTTGACTCAGCTCTTTGCCTGTGGCTTCAGCTGTTAACTTAGCCAGGTCCACAGGGGAGCTGCTGTCCTGCAAGAGTCTGTGCAAAATCTTATGCTTCTCCTTGAGCGAGGTTCCATGTGTTGAACCAGAACCAGGCAAATTACCTGTGGAGTCCTTGTTTGTGTCCGACAAAGAGCTGGATAAGGGTGAAGGCTCCATCTGGTCAGATTTGGTGGTCAACAGCTGCAGGAGTTTGGTCTGTCCTTTGCTGTCATGCAATCTGTTCTGTCCGTCAGATCTTTCACTGCTGACAGCCTGGGGCAAGCTGGAATCATTTGTTTCCTTTTGCTCTCCAGGATGGCAGCTGCTCTCCGCCTGTCCAGTTGTACCTTCCGATGGCTCCCCATAAAGTCCAAAACAGTCTTTGGAGTCTAAGCTTCCCATCTTGCTGAGTGGGGGAGGATTCATATTAACTGGGGAGTTTTGCAAATTTCCCATTTTTAGGTCTGGTGAAGCCAACGATGACCCTAATGAGACCCCATGCCCCTCGCTGAGGGCCTGAAGTGCGTTGAGGGAACTGTTGGTGTAGCTATGGCTATTTCCTGTGCTGCTGCAAACTCCCACAGGGGAATGCAAGCTTCCTGCAGGGGAAAACTGACTGGGTGGGATTCTAGGGCTTCCAGCCACTCCAGGGCTCATGCGATGCCTTGGTGAAAGCATGGAGTTGGGTTGTCCTGGATTCATGCCAGGACTGCTTTGTGAGGGACTGTTCATTTTGAGTGCATAGTTACTACCCTGAGGAGTGGTTGCTTGCATGCTTGACACATGGTTCATTCCCCCAGAACCACCAAACCTGCCCATGGGCATGCCCATTTGTTCCTTTGGGCCATTTATGGGAAAATTTATATTGCTATTGAGGGTCATGTCCTGACCTGGGTTCCCACTGCACAAGGCCTGATGGGCAGGGCTGTTAGAGCTAATTGGATTCAATGGCTTCCCCATCACTTGTCCAGTCAGATCCAGATTCATTACACACACATTCTGCTCTCTGTATAATAAAGAAAGAAATATAAAAGGAAAAATACTTAGCAAGCTGTTATCAATTTTAACAAATGAGATAGCCTTTTTTCTTTAAAAGAACAGACATCATCTAAAGGAAAGATAATGCTTTGATGAAACAATCTGTAATTATGGACAAGACTGAACATGTAGAGTTTTGGACCAAGAGGGATGTTTTTCAGTCAACTTATTAAGATGTCTGCGGTTTTAAAGAGGGTGTGTGTTTAAATTTGAGTACTATCATATTGAAATTGTAGACAAGACATTAAAGGGGTTCCAATGACATAATGTATCGTCCACATTAAATAGTATATCATCATGAATGACTGACAGCTTACGCTGTCTTAAAGAAATGACCCAAACGAGTATAGCTACCTTCAATTATTTGCCTGAGATGTAATTTTAATAGTAAACTTGGAGAGCACTGATATGTAGTACTTGGTTCAAGGTGAAGAGCAAACTTAAAGGGAAAAAACTTGTCCCTTAAGTATCAGACACTCTGCAAATTATAACCCCAATACAGTTACCAAAAATACTCAGACTTGGACTATCTTGTGTAACAGATGTCCCCACCAGGGTCTCGCTGCAAGTCAAAGCGAAACCCACCCAGGAGGGAACCGCACGGATAGAGGAGCTGCAGAGTGACCTTAATTGGTCATCTTATTCCCCAGCTCCACGACAATTCTAGTCCTCTCCCTGACTAATGACTAAAAGCAGGTTTTCAGAACAAGATGATTTTCCAAGTCCTATAGTTTTAGTTTTCAGCCTTGGCAGTCACTGTGAGTTACCAAACGTGTTCACAAATCCAAACAAAACAGGTTTCACAAATTGTCAAACACGAGCTTTCAGTTGAGAAGCAGTGAAATTTGGCACATCTGTAATCAAATTCAAATTGTTTCAGTCTGAGGTCAGTTTTAACAGCTGGCAAATAGGACTGTCTAATTATTTTTTTCCTAAATAAGAAATGTAAATAATTGAGAAAGGTAAGAAAATGAAACTCTTTAATTAGAGTACCTCTAATCAAGTTTTATATACATAAATATTTATGTAACTTGAAATGTAACCATTTTCCTAGATTTATGCTCTATAACAATATAGTTTGTGGTATTATTTTAAATAAAATTTTTATTTCTTTTATTTTTTTTAAGATTTATTTATTTATGCATACAAGAACTGGGGTGTAAGCCAGAGGTGTGTGTGTGTGTGTGGGGGGGTGTTAAGAGGATTCACCAGAAAGAATAGGGAGCAGAACAGGCAGATGTACTGAAATACACTGCTGAGGGGAGCAGCAGATGAGACAGAAGCAGTCTGCTGCACCATGTGGGTCACCTCCCTGGCCAGGCGGGGCTTAAACTCATGCTGCTGTGGCTGGCAAGAGCTTGATGGCAATAGCTTGATAGAGCTGTCTTTGACCCAGGGCCACCACAGAGGCCCCATGGTATTTATTTTGAAATCAACATTCAGATTTTATTTTCTATAGAAACATTGTTACCTTTCAATTTAGCCTGAAGTCAGAAAGTTAACTTAAACACAAAAATATAAAATATTTTTTCTAAGTATATACATTTGGAAGTTTTAGATTCTAACAAAGAAATCAGCCAGTGTTCTGAGTATTCCTTCTTGCACAGGTCACCGCTAGGAACTGATCACTTCCCTTCTCTACTGTAACAAGCTGTGTCAGAGCAAAGTTAGTGCTAGTCTGTGTTCTTTCAGCTAGGTTTTAAATTTTGCTAGTGTTAAAACTAAAGTTCAGGGCCTCCCTGGTGGCACAGCGGGTTGAGTGCCGCACTATGAAGCATCCACAGCACAGCAGTGCGAGTCAATCACTGACCAGGGAGGGGACCCACATGGCGCAGCAGACTTCTCCTGCCTCACCCGCTGCTGCCCTGGGCAGTGTATTCAGAGGGTCTGCCTGTTCTACTCCTCACTCTGTCTCTGGTGAATTCTCTCACCTCCCACCCCTATTGCCTGTACCCCAGCTCCTGTATGATAAATAAAGAAATCTTTAAAAAAAAAAAACCCTAAAGTTCAAAGAATATCCCTATGTGGCTATTAATATGAACTCTCATTGAGCCAATAAAGTAATAACAGTTTAATTTTACATTTGACATGTGTGGGATTGATCAACAAAAATCATTAACAAGCCCCAGACATGCTAGGATTTGTTGCGTTTGTAACATTTCCTCCAAAACTGGGACCAGACGATGGTTTCTTTTTTTTTTTTTTTTAACGATGGTTTCTTAGAGCTAGGATTACCTGTGAAGCATATGTAAAGATATTACAAGCTGAGGTTCGTTAGTAGTCTGAGAACGGATGAGTTTGCTCTTCGTTTGTGCAGCGACAAGAGTGCCATCCGACAAGGAAAAACGATATATTTGACTGAGCGCCAATCCTTGTCTCAGCACTGTAGGCAAGCAAGGAAAAAAAAATGCATATTTAGAAAAATATCAGGGTGGGGAAGCAGGGCAAGACATAATAATCATAGTAAATTTCATCAAGCTTAGTATTTTCCTAATAGCTTGTAGGAATTTACATAAATATATTTAAATTAAAATGTAACTTTTTCATGATAGCAAAAAGTTTAATTTCATGATATCAAAACACCATACTCTTTTACAAGCAGATTTATTTTTCACTCAAAATACCCATAAATTCAATATGTATTTTTTAAAAGAAGCTTGGACCCTTAACCTGTGTTGTTTGAAAAACCTTCACTACAGTGGCAAACAGAGTACAATTTATAAACTCAAAATTAGCTTTATAATAATCTGTTTAAAATGTTAGAAAATAATGCAATGTAGACACGATACCTCCAAAGTGTACAATGTCTTTAATTTTCCTTTAAATGAATATAAATGCTACAGTAAAATTTACAAGATCAAACATATTCTCCAAATATTTATCTTGATGTTAAATATTGTTTAATTCATCTTATTCTAATAGTCTCCAATTCTGTATTTCAGTATATAAAAAGTATTATTTCTGTGTTAGGACAACAGAAAGTAAAAGATAAACAATTAAAAGAATATTTTTCAGAGAAAAAGGGCTAACTAGGAGGCTAAAAACAATGAAAGTATAATTTTAGTGACACATGGAATTGGTTTAACTTTAGTATAGAGTCAGATGTTTCCATATTCAAGAAAATAGCAGAAATTAAGTAAAAATTAACTAGGTTAAAATAGTTTCTTTAAAAATAAAATTTCAGGGCCTCCCTGGTGGTGCAGTGGGTTAAGCAAAGAACTATGAAGCAAACTGCAGCCGCTGCAGCATGAGTTTGATCCCTGCCGCAGGACAGGGAGATGACCCACATGGCATAGCAGACCTTTCCTGCCTTGCCCGCTGCTCCCCTCAGCAGCATGTTTCAGTCAATCTGCCTGTTTTGCTCCCACTCGGTCTCTGGTGAATCCTCTCACCTCCCGTGACTCTGGCCTGTCCCCCAGCTCTTGTATGCATAAATAAATAAATCTTTAATAAAAAAAAATTTAAATTTATTTTTTATAGCTTAAAAATACAACTGTATGTTATCAAATATTGCATATTTAAAAAGAATGTTTCAATTTAGAAAAAAGTCATATAACGTAGTTACCTCAAACCATATTAAGACCACCACCATGTTTCTACCACATAATCCTCAGCACAAATTTTGTGGGTTGAACAACTAGCCCCAAAATGACCAAATATATTCACCACCCCGCAAAACTGCCACAAAAAGACACACAGAGAGAAACAGGGGGAGGAGAACACACTGATGCATAACGTGGATTCAGATTTTCTGGTAAAATTTCACACTAAGCAATTTCTCTAAAAAAAAAAAAAAAACAAAAACCCTTTAGTTTCACTTAGATGTAGTATTTAGGTATTACTTTCTGTCATCAACTGTTGCAGGAAGTTACTCTTAAGTGGCAGTAATGGAAATATATTATCATATATATGTGTATTTTATTTGCACAGTAAGTATGTTTCTAACATTGTTATGATAGGACTCATATTTCCAATGGCTTATGATTTCAGAATTTTATCTGACCTTGGCTGTGATCTCTAAAGATTTTCCATTTCCATTTGGTCCACATCAAACATCTCTGCTTCAAAGATAGGAGGAGTAAGCGTTCACCTGAATGCATTTAGGAAGCTCCTCTCCTTAAACAAAGCCTTCCAGTAGGTTTTTATTCAATGTTGAGCTTACCTATTTCATGCATCTGGATAAAATGTATTTCCTCCATTTGTGAGTTTCCCTTCAATGGATCCCATTCATTTAAACCTAGCACACTGCCTGGTAATTCTGTGCAGACCCTTTTGTATGGAATCAGAAAGCTACAGAATTAATTATAGGGCACTGCTATGAAGACTCTGAACATATCTGCTCATGGTGATTTCTTATTCTTTGTTGCTATTATTCTTTTTCATTTAAACCAGATCTAGTGAAATGTAGGTTAAACACTGATTTCTGTCAAACATAGCATCTTTATCTCCTCTTATTCTCTCCAAATTAAAGAAAAATACCGGAAGATACATATTGCTGGATTATGTGTCTATTTTTAAGAAATAAGATTGAATAGGATGGAAAGGATAAATAAGATTAGGAAAAAATAAGGGAATGTGAGAGACATTAGTTACAATATAAACTTTGTTTAAGTGCTCTTAACAGCATGAAATCTAAACATACAAATACCTCTGGTAAAATGCCAAGGGTGCATTAAACAGAAGATGACAAACTAACCCTAGTTTCAGTAGTCAGATTTCTTCAAAGATGCAGATAATTTGTCAAGCAGAGTCACGAGACACACGGTACTGCCCCCAGGCAGCCCCTGTGGAACCCACATCTCTTAAGCAGCTGCACCGTGCCCAACAAGCAGTGCCTATGAGATTCCAAGAAGCAAAAGACCAGGAGAAGGAAAAAGTGTGTCCTTCTCCCACCTTCATAAGTGCTACGGTAAGATTTTTTTTTTCCTCTGTTTTTCTCAACTTAAAAGACCAGAATACACTTGAGGAAAAGTGATCTGGTGGGAAGACCTCTGGGAGCAGTAAAGCAGAGCCTGCCAGCATGGGCAGGCCAGTGCCATTCCTCATGAGCCTGTCATTTCACCTGCTTCAGTGTCCCATCTACAGCATGGGAGTTAATGCCTGTGTACTTTGCATGCTTTGAGAAACCAGTGAGATAATATAAAGAGGGACAATATCAAAGATCAGTCACTCAATAAAGCCTGCTATTATTGCTGAAATAGTTAAAGTCTTAGGCTTAGATGTCTTATGAGCCAGGTGACCTCCGATGACACACTTCATCTCTGGCCTTCTGCAACATGGGGGAGAGCTTTTGTGATCACCGTCTGGGAGGCGGGCCTGGGCTCTCACTGTTATCTCTATTAGAAATTCACCTGGAGTTACAAATTTTCCAGATTTACCTTATGATTCAGAGAATATTTCTTTTGATATTGGATGGGTCCTTATTGTCTTCTTTTATATCGAGAAGCCTTACTATCAAAGAAAAGGAACTTTTCCCTTTACCTTTCATCTGTCATTGAGAAATGATTATTTCCTATTCTATTTCCTTGATCACACTCTTCTGTCTCATGTGTGCTCCCATTAAATTTTCTTTCAGGTGGCAACATCTTCTGGGTCAGATGATGCAAGTACATATAAACATAAAGAGTCTCTGGATTCAAGTCCCCCAAGGAGAACTTCAGGAGTTAGTGTTTCAGAGAAAGCTTCCATAGGAAGCAGCAAGTTGGCAAAAATTAACTTCAGAAAAGCATCCTGTAGACATGTTTACCTTCATGATGATGCCTTTCATGCTGTGCGTGGAACTTCTGAATGCACCTTCTCACCAGGTCCTCCCAGCCTGGTTTCATGGCTGCCCTCATGGTGCTGGTATCCAGTGAAGTGATCTTGCCTATTAAATAACAGAAAGCATCATATCTACATACTGATCTATTATTTAGGGAAATAATTAACTTTTAAAAGGATAACAATACATTTATTCAGAATAGTTGGCACAAGTACATCGACCAACAGGGTAGACAGTGAAAATAAGTGTCCAGTATTACAACAGTCTTCTAAATAAACTTTCATTTACAAATATGTAAGTGTTCTAAAATAATTTCTTTTGTCATCTTTAAAAAGAGAATTTACCTTGGAGATCTTGGCGAGTAGTAAAACTTTCTGATGAGGGAAGAACTGGCCTTTCCTTCATGGGAACTCTTCTTGCCACACAAATCAAGCAGGACTGCAGATCTTCAATCAATACATTTAAGGTTATTGTGTTAGGCTTTTTCAGTGAGTCAAACTCAGATTTACTTATGACACCACAACTTTGTAAATTCATTCAGGGAAGAGTGACAGAACACAATGTATCTCTGCTATTCACTGGGTATATTTTTTCCTCAACTGAAATTGGAAACAGCTGAAGGATACAGAAGATGAACTGCTAAAGCCACATAATACAGCTGATAAAAGTATGTCCACTGTACAGTGTTAACCATGTGAAACCATCCCCGCATTGATGAAAAGGATGGAATCCCTTCTTATTAAATGATTGATAATAACAAAGAATTTAATTCATACTATAATACAAAAACTATGAAAATCTGTATCTGATGCTATGCCTTGTCATGTGGCATATACCTTCTACCAAACTATGTAAATGCCCCTGTAATGGCAAGAAGCAATTTATTTATTTTGAAGATTTATTGTATTTATTTTGAAGATTTATTTTATTTATTTATTTATGCATACAAGAACTGGGGTATAGGCCTGAAGTGTGTGTGTGTGTCGGGGGGGTAGGTGAGCGGATTCACCAGAGACAGAGTGGGGAGCAGAACAGACAGATCCACTGAAATAAACTGCTGAGGCTAGCAGCGAGTGAGACAAGAGAGAGGTCTGCTGCACCATGTGGGTCACCTGCCTGGCTGGGGACTGAACTCATGCCACAGTGGCTGGTGGTAACTAGACAGTGCTGAGACTTAACCCCTTGCACCACCAGGGAGAGCCGCAAAATGCAGCTTAAAACAAAGAATATAAATGAACTCCAGACTCATATCCAGACAACAAATCTCTGAAAAAGCAGCGTGGTCAGAGCAGATGCATGGCTGACAGTTCAGTCTTGGCCATGGTTGGCTTCTCCCAGAGCCAGAGCTAAGCATTTACTCTTTATCCTATTTCATTTGTTTTATGCATCTGTATTCACTTCTGGAGGGGAATGTTTTATTTATATTTGTAGCATGCAGAGCACATTGCATTGCCCTTTTAATTTCAAAATATTGGATAAAGAGTTGTTAAAAAATAGCCTCTGCATATCTTATGTGAATAATTTTTGACTGTTTCCCAAATTTAAAATTTGGGAAAGAAATTCTTTAAATAAATCCACTAATAGCAAGGATTACAATATTAAATGTAATCTTTATCCTCAACATAAGAAAAGTTACATTTTTAAGCACTGACTATGAGATAGATATCTTTCTAGTTGCTCTACAGGATATCAATTCATTTAATCCTCTTAGCTCATCACGGCAGGTCCTAGCATTATCTCCATTTAACAGAGAAGAAAATCAACGTGTGATGTTTAAGTAACTTGCCCAACATCATATAAAACTTTTCTGAAGCCAAAATTTAAACCATAGTACACCTTGGCCCAGAAACCCTACTGTTATGCTATCTTGTGCTAACAACCAGAATCATTTTAAATATACAAAAAAAGTTTAAACATATAGAATAAAACCATGAATTAGCCTAGCCATAGCTTCTTTATACTTCATTAGAGTATTATTATAGATGGGGCCTCCCTGGTGGCGCAAGGAGTCAAGCACTGCACTATGAAGCATCCACAGCCACTACAGCATGAATTCAATCCCTGACCAGGGAGGTGACCCACACACGCAGCAGACCTCTCCTGCCTCACCCGCTGCTGCCCTGGGCAGTGTATTTCAGAGGATCTGCCTGTTCTACTCCTCACTCTGTCTCGGGTGAATCCTCTTACCCCACCCCACACCTCTGGCCTGTACCTCAATTTTTTGTATAAATAAAATCTTTTTTAAAAAAAGAATGTTATTATAGATGGATGAGTTAGCAGCACTTATTCTGTTATATGAAAGTGAATCACTTGATATTCCTTCCATACTATGTTAAGATTTAATTTTGAAAACTATGTATCACCTATGACAGTTCTATTACTTCCTTCCCAATAAAATGTAAATTAAAAACTACGTATTTTTTAAAAAGGATTTAAATAACCAGTATTTAAGGCCAATCATGGTTCAAGATTATTCATTTACTCCTTATTACATTCTGATACTGGCATTGTGGATTTTATTTGCTAATAGAAAAAATGGATGTTCAGAGAGGTCAAGAAGCTTTCCCAAAGTCACAGACCTGGCAAGTGGCTAAATCATGAACTGGTCTGTCGGATTATAAAGTCTATGATGTTTCCATTCACCAGCAAGTCTCAGTTCTTCCCCTTCTGATGCACACACAGAATATACTTTTCAGCAATGTCTTATGTTATGGGGTAACATGAGAAGTGTGGAATGGCTGCTTGGAGCACACAGAGGGTAGATACTACATCACAACACTTTAGGGGGAGTCTTGAACCCCCCATTTCCCAGTCCCATCTGCATCATCTTGTAAATACCATTTTACACCATATTCTGGAGTGAGTATCCATAAACAGGCCATATGGAATCCACTAATGCCTTGAAAGAATATGGAAATGCTGCTCTGCACCCATGTGCACTATTACAGTATAGAGCTAGCATTAGATGTCGAGGGTCTGGAATTTCTGTAATGGTTAACCACTAACAGAACTAACCTGGGAGGGTAGTCACTAGCTGTTTAAATACAAATGTAATGAAAGAAACATCAGACCCCTCACTGTACTAATGACATTTCAAAAGCTCGATAATCACATGTAGCTGCAATGTTGCACACTGAAGATACTTCTACTGGGTGGGGCTATTATAGAAACTTATTGGATAAATTGGATTTATCCCAAACATTGTTAAATAGGTGAATAAAGCAAATAAACTGCCTCTAAATTTACTTTTGCATGACCAATAAATTTACATTATTAAGTGTGAAAGAAGTTGCATGAGAGTAAGTATACATAAAAAAATTTGGAAATTTTGCCCACCTTCTCCTTCTTCTTTGATGGACTTTGGTTGAGAAACAGCAAAGCACTGCATAGTTTCGTATTTCTGATGTGCTTCCTGGTTATCATGACCTTCCTCTTCTGAATCAGGTAAAGGTTTTACCAACATCCGACAATTGAAGGTATGGCTGTTGCGCCTAGGAGGTTCGGCAGACCACGATCCTCCATTCACTGAGCAAGGCAAAAACAACCCAGTGAGACAAAGAAAAGAAACTAACATCAGATTTGCTACTTCTGAATTATCAAAGTGATATAGAAAAATATATAGGAAATATGGCCACATAATTTTATATAGTATTTATACTTTTCCAAATAACTTCATAACCTAGAAAAATTCCCAGGAATTTTTCAAAACATCTTTTATACTTCTCTTTACCCTGACTTCTTTTTTATTATTAGAATATTATCATTCTCTATTTTCTGGTTTTACCAATTTTGATTTCTTGGAAATTTAATCTACTTGCATTCCAGTTTTGGATAGGTTATCCTCTGCTGAAAAATATGTGTTAAGTGGTAGAAACTGTAGCATTCAGTTCTTTAAAAGAATTTGGACTTGATGTAGTCAGGAGTATGAAGGCCATTCAAATTGATAAATCAAAATCTAACTAACCAGCCCCATCTATCCATCTAAGCAGATTGACCACATTCCCCAGCACAGCCCCCCAACTCCCCATCCCCAATATGAATGTATCTGCTTCTGTGATCCTATCTAGAACGTCAGGCTGCCTTCCTTTCTCCTCTTCAAATGTATCCATGCTACAAAGGCTGTGATCTTCTGTACAGTTACCAATTATGTAGGTACCCCACACTGAATCCTCTTCCAGATCTTTTCTAAAATTTTATAGAAATCTTACCGCATATTCCATAATTTGGCTGTGACCAAAGTATTCCACTATGTGTTTTAAATTGTTTCATGTATATTTCCTCAATAAAACTGAAACATACTTGAGAACAAAGTTCTAATATCATTTCAAATGAAAAACTATTTCCCATGTCTTCTATATTAGTATCAGTACTTAACACTGTATATATTAATTCAAGACAGATAATGAAAGACAGGAAAGACATCATTTTGGGGGAAACACATTAGAGAACTCCAGTGAGAAAAACGAAAGAATGACTGATTTTGAAAATCAAAGGTATTTATGGACCACCAGGTCAACTTTTTCATTCTACACATGAGAAAATGGATGTCCAAAGAAATGGTAGGAGAACTGGGATCAGAATCAATACTAATTCTTACTTTGGCATTCTTTTCTTTACTGTTCTTTATGTTTTAACTGAAAAATATTAGGGCCAGTAGGACAATGAAATAGGGCTTTAAAAAAGGGCAGGTCATACTGAAAGCAAATACAGTCACTAGTTAGAAAACACTTAAAGGATATTTAGGTGTTAAGGTGAACTCAATGCTAAACCGCCAGCCATGAGGCTTACAGGAGAATTAAAAAGTAAATGGGTATTTTTTTTCTAGAAAGAAAAATGTACGTATCAAGCTAACTTCCAAAAACTGCTGTAAAATTCCAGAAGAAAGCACAGCTAACTAACTATGCAGACTGTTGAGGGGTTTATTTCACCATCAGCATTTTTAAAAGCTTATTTACCTAATGGAGACTATATAGAGTAATCAAAGAAGAAAGAAAAAAAGTTCTTATTAACTCAGGTTAATAAGTAATTTGAAAGTATAATAAAGGCACAATAGAAAGTAAGGTAAAGAGTTCTTTAGACAAGTAAATTAATAATAGTGAATTAACAAGTACAGTCCTTTGAGGAAGTCATAAAATTACTGAAGAGATTTAAAATTAATACTTGAAGTAAGAAATCCCATTTTCTTGTTCATTTACTAGAGACTATAACAAAAGACTCTCACATAAGCACTCATGTATTTTGTGCTACTGTTGCAGTCACTTTGAACAAAGGGTTTTCTTAGAAGCTAGCCATTAGGGAATTTGACTTACTTTTTATTTACTGTGGTAACAATGCAACCGACTAAACAATTTTAAGATAAAAAACAGAAATACTTGCTAACTCAGGACTTGACTTTATTCTGTGCTAAAACATGTACTTCTTTTTAATCAGTGAAGATGTTCTTATCATCAGTTTAAGTGGGAATATGAAAAAAAAAAGAACTTAGTAAATGGGAACAGCAATACTTCAGAGCAGGAACTAAGGTGGGCCCACGCTCTGAATCACCCACACTAAAATATGGCCCTTAATAATCACATACATTTTCGGCCAATAGCTCCAGGATAAGATGAAGTCAGGAATTCGGCAACAGGGAGAGTAGGTAAGGAGGCAACATCTGACAGTAACCCCTGCAGAGTCACAGCGTCTGTGAAATAAAAGAGCCCTGTAGGGCTTCCAGCTGGTAGTATTTGAACCTCTATAGGCCATGTGTTCTTTACATTTTATTTTTAGAATGTTGTATTCACCCACATACATATTCTCTTCACATGTAGGACTCAGCTGAATCTCAAATATCGATGACCTTCCACTTCTTAGATAGTCATGGAAGAAAAAAGGACAAACAGAGCTGGCTGACAATGAATAGGGTGGAAGGCAATTTCACACCTCCTTTAAAAACAGTAAAACTCCATGAAACAGTTGTGCTATGACTAACGTACATCTGAATTACTTTCATGTATTTTAAATATAGGATCCCAGTGATATCCGTTCAAGGCCAGTATCTGCAGACATCCTTTTCTCCGTGACTTCTAAACTTTGAAATACTTCACATAAGCATCTCTGCAAAATTACTGAGTTATTTATGTCTCTAACTGACATAACACACTTTTATTTTACCCCCTCCAGTAAAGACATTGCAATCATTTACCTATAGGCTTTGGCAGCAGATTTTTGACAAATTCAGTGTGGTCCCCAACATGCAGGATGCTATACACACTTTTGTTCATCAGCTCTTCTTGGTGATACCTTAGGTATTGTGTCACATTCTCTGAAACAAACACCACATTGCCTTCCAGGTTTACTACAAAGAAGAACCCATCAAGGGCCTAAGGGAAATGATAAATTGTGTTAGAAAGGAGACAACATAAAGTTACATGCAATTGTTAAAGAAGGAAATAATCCCTTCAGGGGAAACATAATTCACATGTGGATAGAAAATGGATCTTGTTCCTCTCCAAGTTCTCAGAAACAATTAACACATTTTCTCTTGGTGAAATTATTCCATCTTAATAAATGGGAGAGAGCCTAGATCAAGGTTTCTTGTCACAAACTAAATGACAAACACCAACTCTGTTAATTTATCAGGAGATAATTACTGTCAAGTAAAAGTGTACAGGCATTTACGTGTATTTTAAAAGTAAGGCTGATGTACTTCATAGGGCCAAGAACTGCTTTTGTTACCAACCCAACACTAAAGAACTCTGTTGTACAGTTTCTGATGTACAATCCAGTGGGAGGAAAGGGTCACTGACAACTTTCCCTCAGTTGAAGGACAAATACCAAGAAAAAACTGAAAATTTTACTACCTTTAAAATGACCAGTGTTTAAATGAAAGGAATTACACATTACCCCTTTCTTTTTTAGTGTATATGGGGAAAAGGTGTAGAAAATGTGTCTCTGATATGACAAACTTCATGGAGTCTACATGGGGACACCAGGTTTAGATGGCCAGTACTGTTCTGGACTGGAAAGGGTTTTGGTTTTTAACAGTAAGAATTGAAAAGTTAATTCTGTATTGTTTTACTGTGTTAAGATTCAGGTTTTTAAATCACCCAGGTATCAGTGACACCTGTACTGAATGCACAGTCTCACTCTTCATTGTCATTCCCATGTAGATTAGGGAAGGAAAGGAAAAATCTGGAATCATTTTAGGAAATGATAATAAATAAGATCGAGCATATTTACTGTGCTTAAACACACTGTCATTTTAATATAAATACCTCTGAAGGAATGTTTCCTCTTTTCTAATTTATAGAGGAGGAAAAGATTGCAGCTCAGAGAGGTGAAGTGATTTGCTTAAGCTCTTGCAACCAACCAGTCAGTGGCAGAGCTGGAATTTCAATCCAGGTGGAGTGACTCCAAAGCTCACGCTTTTAATTACTATGGCACAAAGCAATGTCCTCCAATATTTACCCCAGTCCACTTCCCTCCAGTGTTTGCCTTGGTGAGACAAAGGCTGGCAGACCAGTGAGTTTTTCTTAGTTCCTATGTCCTTCTTTCCCTTTTTGACCTTCTGTGTTCTATGGACCAGGCAAGTGATCAGGATGAGAAAAAACTTGGTATTGATCAGGCTTGCCTTGAACCTGGGCCATCTGCTCCATCCAGTTTATGCCGTAGCTTCTTCATGTTATGAATATACTTCTATTTTAACATGAATGTTACCTGTACATACTGATATGACAAGTGCATGGATGGGACATATGGTGTTTCCTTTTTTCCAAGTTAATTTTTTCTTTAAATTATTACAGGCTCTTTATTTTATGAGCTTTCTTTGAATATATTATATCTCTAATTCTATTTTCATTACAAAACTAAAATGCTCTCTTGAATTATAACTGACCAAAAGGCAGCTGTGAAAAGCTCTTAAAAAAATTAGGTTTTAAATTTTTCTTAAATAGTCTGTCAGGTTTCTCCTCATGATATAAACAATATGTAGGGCAAAGCAAGGCTATATATAAATGGCCTTCCATAGCAGCTGCAGTCAACCTGTAAAAGCCTGTATGAACATGCGCACATTGTACATGGCAGTGAGGAGATGGGACAGGCTGTCAGTTGAGTAGTTAAGATACTGAGTGTCCTTTTAAACTCAAGGTTTCAGATACACGTTCAACAAGGATTTTCATAATTGTATTACATATAGTTGATTTTTAAAAATGCATGTAGTTTCCCACTGCTTTGTGCCATGGTAAAAAGGCTAATTTGAGGCATAGTATAACTGAAAAATGAAACTGTTTCATCTCATAAAACTGTGTGTGTTTTTTTTTAAATCTCAGTATAATATGCTCTGATGAAAAAAAGCTGACATTTGATTTGTTGCCTAGCAACCACTATGCTATGATGTAAGTATGAGTGTGCATCTATGCCTAGGAACAGCTCCTTGAGAACAAGCTTTCTCTGTTTAAGTTATTACATGTAAACAGGGATAAAGATTTAAACGCAAACCTTAAGTCACTAGTTTACCTCTTTAACATATTCAGCAAGTCCTGCTATACAAGTTCTGAAGACACTGATTTCTCAGAAGACTTTTAAAACAGCAGAAAACAAAATGTTGGTTTGCTTTTATGAGATAAGGCCCACTGAAATCTAGCAATCCGATTCTACAATTAATGAAGTTGCTTCCAAAGGGTTTGAGCCACAACCTTGTGGTGATCCCAAGCATTTCTTTTTAGAAGACTCAAAAATCTTCCCAGGAGTTTCCATCCCCACTTTCATTTCGACACTGATATAAGGAATAAATACAGATATAGGGGGAATTTCCTTATTGTAATAACTTAGATTACCATAATTTTTAAATCAATTTTTTCTGCAATTGAAAATCTTTTTCACAGGAAGTTATCTACTTTCTTTCATCTAATTCTAAATAGCCTACCTAGTTAGATATTTTTAACTGCTTCTAAGAATCAAGGGGGAAGTAGCACTCTGGCTTTCTACTGCCTTTTTGAGTCTGGAAAATCAGGTTAAGTGTGTTTTTGCTTTGCTCCTGAACATTGTACTTGGATGTTTTCAAGCCAGTGAGTTTTTCAAGAGAAACAAGCAAGGACCAACGTGGAGTCATTTAAAGCTCCCTGGCCTGCAGGTCTATCCTCAGAGAATTAATTTTGTCATTTCTACATATAAAGAATGGGTTAATGATCTTTTTTGTGTACCTTCATCTAAATCTACAATAGATTCTCACAGAATGAAGACTTTATAAAAAGTACCTATGCACCAACTATAAAAAAGGGGGCAATTACTGGTTATCTTTGTTTAAAAAAATTCTCATTTCTTACAGATGCGTGGTTGCTACAGCAAGTTAACTGACTGTGTGATAACAATGCTACAAAGCTTACAGCCATGCAGTTCTTTTCAACTCATCATATCAGCAGCAGAGTAAATTATCCTGAGAACTGACATAATTTATGTCTCAGGGCTCCTCGCTTCTTGTTATATATTCACTGACATTTTTTCCCTCATCTTATCAAAGCCTACATCTTGAATTTTAATTTTAGAATAGGTACAGCAAAGCACTTGGTATTTAACAGTGTACTAGTTAATAAAAGGAAAAGCTGGACTTTACAAATTCTAGACAGTCTGATCATAAAGTTTCCTAACATTAATAAAGAACAGGCAGTTAGTAAAACCAATCATAACATTCGAGATGCTTAACTTAAAAGCTCCTTCTATCACACAATTGTCACCTTTATTAGAACACAAATTTGAAGTGATATAAATAAAAAACCATAAACCTCTCCTCAAATTCTAACCTATGGATAGGCACATGTACATGGCATATATCAAAGTTTAATAATTTTGGGAACATTTCAAACAAAAATGTATTACATCAGAATTTAAAAGAACTTATGAACATGATTTTCCAAAATGAATGTTCAACTGGCAGTTAATGCCTGTTAATTTATAGTTTATTCTAGTTAATTTAATTCTATATCATTAATTTGAAATGGATACATGATGGTATCAGCTGCCAGAATATAGGTAGATACATAATTAGCAAGCTCGAGAGATCAGTATTCCGACCATGAGAATTAAGTGCTGATTATCTTTAAGTTGTATTCACCTGAACATTAAAAGTGAAAATGTAAAGATTAACAATATTGTAAAACACAGAACCAAAGTGAGGATGTGCTACCTCAAGCATCATAGGCCCCAGTGCATCCTTGTCGATGACTCCCTGCCCTGTAGATGATACATCTGACTTCTGCACTTCATCTATGTTGGCAGCTGCTGCTTTCTCTGCAACAAACATTAAGTGTGAATTAAATGGCGGTGTTATTTCAAGGACAGAGTGACACAGAAACATTTTTATCGTAATGATTTTTAAAATATCTAATGGATCAGATATGGCTATAAAAGAGTCAGAGTATTTCCCCACTGACAGCGAATGGGAAAAATGCTGGAAGCAGAAGCCAGAACATTAACTTTTCACCTCCATAACCTATGGCTCAGATACTCTTTTCAGCTACTGACAAAATGAGTTTAGTGGTTTCATTCTAGTCCCTGACAAATATTTTTTCTAGATTACAAAACTGCTATCTGCTATGGCACAATCAGTTTCTACTCAAGAGGTTCCCCAAACTAGGATAACAGAGGGTTTGTTGTTCAGAATTCAGTAGCACAATCTGAGATACATTTGGACACTTTGATGGAGGAAAAAAAGGAGCCCTAACCCGCTACATCAGCTCCCATGTGACACTGACTCTTGCGCTATTCCGCTATTTGTCACACTCACATTTAAAGTAGAGAGGAGGGGGCCTCCCTGGTAGCGCAGTGGGTTAAGCAACGCACTATGAAGCAAACCGCAGCCACTGCAGCACGAGTTCGATCCCTGCCGCTGGCCAGGGAGGGGACCCACATGGCGCAG